>CAKNXH010058820.1:127640-151840 GCA_932178445.1 Andricus quercusramuli
ACTTTATCCCGTTCCCAAGATGACTTCATTCCGATCTCTAGATGACTTTACTCTCTACGCTAGCAAACTTTACCCTATAACCAAGCCGACTTTGCCCCTTACCCTAAACGACTTTACCCCGTAACCCAAATGACTTCATCCCGGATGATAATCGACTTCATCCAGTTCCCAAGATGACTTTATTCCGATCCCTGGATGAATTTATCCTGTACACTAACTGAGTTTACCCCATAACCAAGCCGACTTTGCCCTGTACCCGAGATGACTTTATCCCGCCTTTAAGCCGAATTAACTCCGTACCCTAGATGACTCTACCCTGTACGCAATATAACTCTATCCCATACCCTAATCAACTTTACCCCGTTCTCTATATGACATTATCTCGTATCCTAGACGACTTCACCGCATAACTTAGCCGACCTTATCCAGTACCCTACCCGACTTCACACCGTACCCTAGATGACTTTACCATGTACGTTAGCTGACTTTACCCCATACGTAAGCCGTCTTGACCCTGTACCCTAGATGACTTTACCCCGTACCCAAGCCGAATTTACCCCGTGCTTTAGGCGACCATATCCCGTACCCTAACCGGCTTTACCTCGTAGCCTAGCTGACTATCCCCTGTAACCTAGCCGACTTTACCCCGTACCCCAAATGACTTTATCCCAACCCTAGTCGACTTTACCCCGTTCCCTAGATGACATCTTCCGGTATCCTAGCCGACTCTACCCCGTACATTAGCCGATCTTATCACGCACCTTAGCCGACTTCACCCCGTATCCTGCCTGACTTTATTCCGTACACTAGATACCTTTATTCCGTACCCTAGCCGACTTTACTCCGTACCCTAGATGATTTACCCTGTAACCTAACCGAATTTAACCCGTACCCCAAAAGACTTTATCCCAACCCTAATAGACTTTAACTCATTCCCTAGAGGACATCATCCCGTATCCTAGCCGACTTTACCCCGTACATTAGTTGACCTTATCACGCACCTTAGCCTACTTTACCCTGTACCCTAGCCGACTTTACCCTGTACCCCAAATGAATTCATCGCAGACCCAAATTGATTTGACCCCGTTCCCTATATGACTTCATCCCGTATCCTATTCGACTTTACCCCGTACCTTAGCCGACTTTACACTGTACCCCAGATGACTTTATTCCGTAACCTACCCAACTTTACCCCATACCCCAAATGACTTTATCATAGACCCTAATCGACTTTACACCAGACCCCAAATGACTTTATCATAGACCCTAATCGACTTTACCTCAGACCCTAAGCGATTTTACCCCAGACCCTAATCGACTTCACCCCGTTTCCTAGATGACTTTATTGCATACCCTAGTCGACTTTACCCTGTATCCTAGATGACTTCACCCCGTACACAAGCCGAATTTACACAGTACGTTAGGAGACCTCATCCCGTACCATAGCAGACTTTACTTTGTACCTAAGATGACGTTACACTGTATGCTAGCCGACTTTACCCCGTACTCTGACCGACTTCACCCCGTGACCTATATGACTTTATTCCATACCGTAGCCGACTTTACCTCGTACCTTAGTCGACCTTATCCTGTACCCTAGCCGACTTTACCTCATACCCTAGCCGACTTTACCCTGTACCCTAGCGACTTTACCCCGTACTCAAACCAAATTCATACCGTAACTGAGGCGACCTTATTCCGTACACTAGCCGACTTTACATCGTACCCAAGTTGACTTTATTCCATACCGTAGCTGACTTTACCCCGTACCCTAGCCGACTTTACCCCATAAACTACCCGACTTCACCCTGTACCCTAGTCAACTTCACCCCGTACTCAAGCCAAATTTACCCCGTACCTTAGGCGACCTAGTTCCATACCCTAGCCGACTTTACCCCGTACCCTAGCCACCTGTACCCCTTATCCTAGGGTAAAAATATTACATCGAGGGGTTAACTATTTTTGTAATCTGGTATACAATGTACAAATACACATTGCATACAATCGCGCGAATTCCTTTTAAAGCTTTAAAAAATACTTTAAAAGTTTTGAAATCTTTTGAGATCCTCTGAGATTCCTGGAAACTCGTCAATCTTTTTAAATCTCTTTAAATCTTTGAAATTCGTCCAAATTTTTGAAATCCCTTGAAATGTTATCATTTCTTTTCAAATCCTATAAAACCCTTGAATCTGTCGAATTCCCTTGAATTCTCTGAAATCCATAGAAATCCCTATTAGTATCTTGAACTTTCATTTCATTTCATTTATCCCCTAAAGTTCTCTAGAAATAATACCTCTTTGAAAAAAACTTAAAATTTTCTGAAATCCTACGAACTCCCTCAAGAAATTTTTGAATCTCGTTAAATCCTGACAATTTCTTAAAATACCCTAAACTCTTCAAACTCCTTTGAAACCCCTTGTAATTGATGAAATCCCTTAAATCTTGTAAAATCCATAAGTATCCCACAAAAATCTAATGAAATTTTGATAATTCCTTGAAAAATTAAAAAAATTTCAATGATATCATGATTTTTAAGGAATTTTTTAAAATATTACAGATTTCAAGACGATTTACAGGATTTGACTCAATTTTTGTGGGATTACTAGGGATTTCACAAGATCTGAGGGATTTTATCAATTTTAAGTGATTTCATGGGATTTTTACGAGTTCAGATTATCTTAAAAGATACCAAGGAATTTAAGGATATTTCAAAGAATTTTGTAGGATTTCAGAAAAATTAAAGGGATTTCTACGAATTTAAAAAAATTTCAAGTGTCTCAATGGATTTAAAAATATTTTTCAATCAAACAATTTTTAATTAAATGCAGTAATACTGCTGTTACCATTTTAAACTTTCATAAATTGTACAGTTCAAATGTTTAGATTCAATTAAAAAATATATATCCGCGCTATCATTTTCAATGCTCTAAATTAAAGAATGAATGAATAAAATTCTTTTTTTAATGATGTTATTTTATGCAATTTTAAAATAGAAACATTTAAAATTAGGCAATTAAAAATTTTGTTATTAAACTAACAATTTTTTAATTTGAAGTTAAATTATTTTCATTTTAAGTAATTTCAAACTAATGATTGTTTACTTTTCATTTATAAATAAAAACTTCTTTTTGTTTTGAAATATTTTGTTATATCTCAAGAATTTTTTTATTATCTTAAAACCTTTCAAAATCTTCGAAAATCTACATTCTGTTTTGAATTTTTTCAAATCTTTTGAAATTTTTTCGAAACTTCTAAATATCTTTTAAAATTATTCCAATTTTCCCTAAAAAAAATCTTGCAAAATTAAAAAATTGCCTTAAAATCTCCCACATTCTTTTTTGAGAAATTTGTGAATCTTTTGAAATCTCTTTAAATATTCCCTTGAAGTTAATTTTTCAAATGAAAAATTATTTTCAATTTTCGTAGGAATCTTAAGAAAAGGTTAGTATTCTTATAAAACCTATCAAAATTCTTTAAAAACTTCTGAATTTTTGGTTTGAAATCTGCAAAAATCTACATTTTCTTTTACATTGTCTGAAATCATTTCAAGTTTTTAACTAAATGTAAATCTTTTCATAATTTCTAAATATCTCTTAACCTTACTGGAATTGTTTATAAATTGATAAGTTGAATATCTTATACTGAAACAATATTTGAATAGGATTTGAAAATTAAAAAAAAACGTTTGATTAGAATTTATTAATTTGAAGTTGTTTTTAAAATTTAGAATTGTTTATAAAGTTTCAATTAGTAAGGCTTTCGAATTGAAACATTTCAATTTTTAACGTGAAAATCTGTAAATTCTTTTATTTTTTAATAATTAATTAATTTATTTATTTATATTTACAGTTGATCAACTCAAAACGTTTTTAAATAAAAAATGGTCGATTTTGGACGCATCTTATTTTTTAATTGTTTAAGACTTCAAAACTGCAATTTCAAATTCTTTAAATTAAAAATGTACGCTGAAGAACGAACATCTAAAATGAAAAATTTTCGATGTAAAAAATTATAGAATGACGTATTGTGATCAATAAATTTGTGAATTACAATATTATATCATTTTTAGCATTATTAAGTTAAAAACATTAACAATTCAACGATTAACAATTTCTTTAAATGACCCTTTTTTAAATTATTTTAATTTGAAGTACTTTCAAATCAGTAATTGATCAATTGTTATTTATACGTCAAATTTTTCTGGAGATATTTTTGAATATTCTCTTGAAACCATTTTTTCCAAATAAAAAAATAATTTCCTATTTTCCTAGGAATATGGAAAAATATATTATCTTGAAACCTTAAAAACTCCTTAAATAGAATCAAAATTTTATTTCAAAATCATTAAAAAAACTACATTTCATTAAAAAACAATTTATTCTTTTTCAATTATGACTTATCTTAGTAATTTGTTCAAAAATTGTAAATATCTTTAAAAATGATTCAAGTTTTTCCTAATTTTTTGTTAATTCCTGCAAAATAAAAAAAAATGCCTTCAAGTCTTCCAAATTCTTTTTCGACAATTTCGGAAATAGATATTTTGAAATCTTTTTAAATATTCTCTTAAAATTATTTTTTCAGAAATTTGAAAATTCAAATTCTTTTAATTTGTAATTGTTAAAGACTAAAAAACTGCATTTTAAAATTTTCTAAATTAAAAATCTATACTTGAAAATGAAGATCTAAAATGTAAAATTTTTAAAGTAATAGATTTTAGAATTACGCATTGTGAATTAAATGATATCAGAATTTAAAAAGTTAATAATTGAACTTTAAATTAAAAAAAGTGGAAACTGAACTTATGTTAATTTGTTGCATAATTCCTCGAAAAGGACAAAAGATAGAAAAATTATTTCTCATTGCATTATATGAGTTTTGTGATAATGCAAGTGGTTGAGTAGATTTTTCTTCTAAAATTTCAGAAAATTCCCGGGCAAAAAATAAATGAAAAAATATAATAGTTGATATTTGAACCAAAAAAATATTGTGATTTCAAATCAAAAATAGTAGAATCCATCCAAAAACGAGGAATTATCAAGAAAATAGTTGATTTTTCAGTTAAATAAGATTTTTCAGTTAAGAAAAAAATTTAAACAAATTGTAGAATTTTCAAGCCAAAAAGACGAGTTTTCTACAAAACACTTGAATTTTTAACGCTAAAATCTGTCAAATTTTTAAACATTAAACAATTTAGAAACGTCTTGTTAAATCAGAAATTATTGTTCAATTTTTATTTAAATTTTATTACTTAAATGACAGTTTTTTAAAAGCTAATTATGTAATTTATATTTACAGTTGATCAACTAAAAACGTTTTTTATCCCAAATTTCCAATTTCAAACGCTTTCAATTTTTAACTGTTTATGACTGTAAAACTGCATGTCAAAATTGTTTAAATTAGAAATGTACGCTTAAGAATGAAGATAAAATTGAAAATTTTTCAATGTAAAAGATGGTAAAATGACGAACTGTGATCAATAAATTTATAAATTTTCAAAATGATATTATTTTACGCATTTTTAAACTGAACAGTTAAAATTTGAACGATTAACAATTTTCTTTTTAATTTATGAATCTTAAAAAAATGAAACCTCAACCCAAAAAAGCCAATTTCCTACAAAAAAATTTAATTTAAACCAAAAAGGATTTTAGATCAGAAATAGTCGAGTTCGAGTTCATCAAAAAAGAGGAATTTTCAACAAAATAGTTGATTTCTTAACTAATAGTATATTGTGCTACAAGTTGAAAAAGCAAGACGATACTTTTTCCATAATTTGTTTAAAAAGTGCTAGTTTTTGTTCAACTGTTTTTTGTGTAAAAAGAAGGCGATTTTTTGTCGATTGACGCAACAATAACACCGTATTTTCGGAGAAACTGACGGTGTTTTAGGTTAGGGACGGAGTCGGAAAATAGAATGAAATTGGCTACGCACGATGCACGAGCACACCCGAGGCCTCACTTTTGTCACTGCGTCCATTTACTTTTTCCACTGCATCCGTCCATTTTTTCACTGTTGCCCGGAAAGTTCGGCACTGCGCATGCGCCGCGTCATCGACGAAAAATCGGTCATTTTTTACACCAAAAACAGGTGGAAAAACTGGCACATTTTCGCAAACTATAGAAAAAAAATATATTTTGAGTCGAAAAAAAAGTTCAATCAAATTTTTGAATTTTCAAACTCAAGAGACGAATTTCCATCCAAATAGTTGATTTTACATCCAAAAAAGATTTTGCAGTCAAAAAAGCAAATCATTTTCAATTTTTAACGTTAAAATCTGTAAATTCTTTGATTATTAACGGATTTAGAATCGTCTTGTTGAATCAATCATTATTGTTCAATATTGTTTCAATTTAAAAAATAATTAAGTGATTTAAATTTACAGTTGATCAACTAAAAACGTTTTTTATCCCAAATTTCCAATTTCAATAGCTTCCAATTTTTAACTGTTTAAGATTTTGAAACTGCTTTTCAAAATTCTTTAAATTAAAAATGTACACTTAAAAACGAAGATAAAAATGGAAAATTTTAAAGTAAAGGATTTTAGAAATACGCATTGTAAACTGAATATCATAATTGAACAAGTGAACAATTGAACTTAAAATAAAAAAGTGGGGGTCACACCTATTTCAAGGTAAATAATTAAAAGAAAATATAAATGACAGAAGATTATTTTAAATTGCATTATATCAATTCGTGTATATGTAAATTCGTGATATCTCAAGTAATTGAATAGATTTTTCTTCTAAAAATATGTGAAAAAAAAAAATCACTGTCATTTCCCTGGTTTTCCCGGACTCACAAAATTTCTAGCCATATCCCGATTTTCCCACTATTTTTAATTACTCATATGAGTCCAAGGCCTGCATTGCGGACAAATGAATGCTGAAAGAAAATGTTTTCCACTTGATGAAACTGATAAGTGATAATAATAATTATTATGCATATTGTATGAAAAATGAATCATCACTATATTTGTAAGCTGGAATCTATTGTTGTTGAGACAACTGTAAATTTTTAATTGCCGGATGTGATAGTAGAGAAGCGGATAAATCAGACCTTGGCTATCTAATTCAAGAATACCGTTATAGTGCAGTGCTTTTAACTCAATAGGATCATAAACCTAATCACTTAGTTGCAAACTCAGATTTTCAAGATGCATTCAAACGATCTCTCTAAACTCTAAGTTTAAAACTATCTTTAGAAACTCATTTTTTAGATTAGGACATGTACTTTTATTTTCAATCTATTTTTAAATCGAAACTATTTCAAACCAAGTACTTTCTGAATTAACATTTTGAAATTGATTCTAGTAGAATTAGGCACGGTTTCCGAGAACATTATTTTCAAAATTACCTTATTTTTCCTCGTCTAATTTTTCATTTTCCTTAATCAATTGATCATTAATATTCAAATACCAGCATTTTAATCTTGAAATACTTGTAACATTGAATCTTTTATAAACGGAATAAAATAGTATTTTAGATACAAATTTAAAATTTTCTAATTTATTAATTTTTTTAAACAAAAAATATCCTTTTTACTGAAAGATTGGTTTCTAACAAAATACTTGAATTTTCAACAGAATGATTAAATTTTTAACATAATAGTAGAATTTTCAACCTAAAAATATAAATTCTCAACAAAAAGTGTCATAGTTTATATTTCAATCAAAAAACATGAAATTCATAAAAAAAAAGTTTTTAAAACCAAAAAGAAGAATTTTCAAGAAATTAGAATTTTTCACTAAAGAAAGAAAATTTCACCTGAATTGTTGAACCTTCAAGCTAAAAGACGAATTTTCTCTACAAAAATTGAATTTACAAACAAAAAATATGACTTCCGAAAAAAATTATTTTTCCACGAAACTGATGCATTTTTACCCGACAAAAATTAAATTTTAAATCAAGAAAATTATCTTTTTTTTACCAAAAAAGGAGATTTTTCAACTAAAAAAGCTCAATCTTAAAAAATGGAAAAGTTACATTTTCAGTTAAGAAATTAATTTTTAACCCAAAGAAAATTTTTTCCACTAAACTGTTAAATTTTTAATCAAAGACCATAAGCCTTCAATCAAAAGCATACATTTTTTACAATGTAGTTTAAATTTTACCCAAGTAGTTGAATTTTCAATTTAAAAACAAATGCATTTTTAACAAAATAGTTAAACTTTCAACCAAAGAGATGAATTTTCATTAAAAATATACATAACTCTTGAAAAAAATGATTTCCTAGTAAAGTGTTTCAACCAAATCTTTCAAATAAAAATAGTTGAATAGTCAAGCAAAGAAGAATATTTTTTAACCAAAAAGTTGTATTTTCATAAAAAAAAGAAATTTCTACCAAAGTGGATGAATTCATAAATCAAAAAGATAAATTTAAAAAAATAGTTGAATTTTGTGTTAAGAAAAGATTTTAGTTGAATTTTCACGATGAAAATATGAATTTGTAACCAAGAAATAGATTTCTTCGAGAAAAATTGAATTTTCAATCCAAAGAGACGAATTTTGAACCGAAATCGATAACTTTTTTACAAAATTGTTGAGTTCTGCATTTCTATCCAAAAAAGATGAAATTTCTCTTAAAATAGATAAATTTTTATTACAAAAAAGTTGAATTTTTATCCAGAAAAGATTCCAGTTGACTTTTGAAGATCAAAATATGAATTTTTTAACAAAAAATAAGTTTCTAGGAACGGAATTGAATTTTTCATCCGAAAGGACGAATTTTTTCAACTAACAGTGATGAATTTCTAACGAAATAGTTGAATTCTCTAACAAATAGATAAATTTTTATCCAAGAAAGATGAAATTTGTACTAAAACAGATGAATTTTTAATAAAAAAGGACAACTTTTTTTCCAGTTGAACTTGCATCCAGAAAAGCTTTCAGTTCATTTCTTGTTACCAAAATATGAATTTTTAACAAAAAGTAAATTTTCTCAGAATTAGTTAAATTTTCAACAAAAGAGTAGAATTTTCAACCAAAAGTATGACTTTTTAACGAAATAGTTTTATTTTCAACCAACCTGTTGCATTTTTGACCAAGAAAGATGAAATTTCTCTTAAAACAGATGAATTTTTATTTAAAAAGAAATCAAAATTTAAAAAAAGTTGAATTTTTATCCAGAAAAGATTCCAGTTGACTTTTGAAGTTCAAAATATGAATTTTTCAACAAAAAATGAGTTTCTACGAACAAAATTGAATTTTTCGTTCAAAAAGACGAATTTTTTCAACCAAAAGGGATGAATTTCTAACGAAACAGTTCAATTCTCTGCCAAAAAGTTGAATTTTTATCCAAGAACGATGAAATTTGTACTAAAACAGATGAATTTTTTATAAAAAAGATCAACTTTTTTTTTTAGTTGAACTTGCATCGAGAAAAGCTTTCAGTTCATTTCTTGATACCAAAATATGAATTTTAAACAAAAAGTAAATTTTCTCAGAATTAGTTAAATTTTCAACAAAAGAGTAGAATTTTCAACCAAAAGTATGACTTTTTAACGAAATAGTTTTATTTTCAACCAACCTGTTGCATTTTTATCCAAGAAAGATGAAATTTCTCTTAAAACAGATGAATTTTTAATTAAAAACAAAATTCAAATAAATAGTTGAATTTTGACCCTGAAAAGATTTCAGTTCTCTTTTTAACATCAAAATATTAAATTTAACCAAAAAGTAAATTTTCTACAAAATAGTTAAATTTTCAACAAAACGGCAGAATTTTCCACCAAAAAGTATGACTTTTCAACAAGCATGTTCAATTTTAAACCAAACAGTTGCATTTTTATCCACGAAAGATGTAATTTCTGCTAAAGCAGGTGAATTTGGAAATCAGAAAAACAAATTTTCAGAAAAGAATTGAATTTTCAACTGAACAGTTGCATTTTTATTCAAGAAAAATGAAACATTTCTGTTAAAACAGATAAACTAAGAAAAAAAACTTTAAAAAAATAGTTAAATTTTTATCCAAATAAGATTCCAGTTCACTTTCCAACAACAAAATGAGAATTTTAAACTACAAGTTAATTTTCTGCTAAATAGTCGAAATTTTGACCAAAAAGTATGACTGTTTAACAAGATTGTTGAATTGTCAGCCAAACAGTTGCATCGTTCAAGAAAAATATAAATTCTACTAAAACAGGTGAATTTTGAAATCAAAAAGACAAATTTTCAAAAAAGAGTTGAATTTTCATCCAAAAGGATTTCAATAGACTTTTCTACAGCAAAATACAGATTTCAAAGAAAAAGTAAATTTCCTAGAAAATATTTCAATCAAAAGAAATGCATTTTTGTCCAAGAAAGATGCAATATTTCTACTAAAAAAATATGAACTTTTAAATTAAAAAGACAAATTTTCAGAAGAAATATTTTTCATCCAAAAAAGATTGCAGTTGACTTATCTGCAACAAGATGTGAACGTTAAACAAAAGGTTAATATTCTACAAAAACAGTTGAATTTTCAACCCAAAAAGACGAATTTTCAACAGAAGAGTTGAAATTAAAAAAAAATTATTACCAAACTTGTCTTATCTGAGAAAGATGCAACTTCTACTAAAATAGATGAACTTTTAGATTAAAAAGTGAAATTTTCAGCAACAAAAAAATAGTTCAATATTCATCTAAAAAAGATCTCAGTTGACTTTTCAAAGGCAAAATATGAATTTTTTGTTGAATTTTCATCAAAATAGTTGAATTTTTAAATTGGAAACAAAAATTTTCAAACAAAAAAATTGAATTTTCATGCAAAAAAGATTTCAGTTTGACTTTTTAATATCAGAATATGAATTTTATATACGAAGTACATTTTTTACGAAGATACTTGAATTTTCAACCCAAAGGGGCGAATTTTCAACAAAACAGTAGAATTTTCGACTAAGAAATATGCAATTTCTACTAAAATAAATGAATTTTTATTTAAAAAGCCGAATTCCAAAAAAATAGCAAAAGGACATTTTATATTTTTAAGATTTTTATCGAGTCGGAAAAAATGAAATTCTGTTTTTCAGTATTTTGTGAATGAGAATTAGGATCTTTTTTTTATTTTAAACATTTTTAACTTTTTTCGAAATTGGAAGAGGGTATAATTTTTTATTTTCAACATTTTTATTGAGTTGGAAGGGAGCAAATTTCGGTTTTCAATTCTTTCTAAATTTGAAGAGAATTTTTTTTTTATTTATTAGATTTATATTGAGTTAGAAAGTAGGAAATTTTGGTATCATAATTTTTTCCGAATTGGAATACCAATTCAGAAAAAAATAGTTTTGAATATTTATTTTATAAATTTCATTATAAGTGAGCAGTCATTTATTGCTAAATACTTAAGCATTTAATTATATACCTATTATTTTTAAATTATTTTTAAATTGAAAATAGTTTCTAATGTTTTAATCGAACTTATTGGACTTATTGTTCAATTTTTAACACTCGAATGACAGTTTAGTTTAAAAAATCACTTATAAATTTATGATTACAGTTGGACAAATTGAAACGTTTTTTATCCCAATTTTTCAAATTCTGACGCTTCTAATTTTTTGAGTCTAAAATAAAAGATTCAGATTTGAGATTTTGGATTTGAGATTTTAGATTATAGATTTAGATTTTAAGTTTAAAATAAATGATTTTGGAATTATGTGTTGCAAACTGAATGATTTAATAGTAAATGGAACAAGTTAATAATTGAACTCAGGGGAGCTAAGGCGATTTTATTCCGAAGAAAATGTACTATTGAAGTTTTAAATAGTTATATTGCAAATTTTCAGGTTATATTGTACGCCTTTCTTTAAATATATATTTTTTCGGACTTATATTTATTTCCAAATTAAAAAATAAGTAGTTCAAAAACGAAAAGTGTCAAATTTCAGTTCTCTTTAGGTTACAAAATCTCATCAATTGCAATCAAAATAATCACACATACCGAATTTTTAAGTTTAAATAGATCTGAAAAACGTTATACAATGAACACTTGCCTATTTCAAGTGCCGCGAAACGTAAACATTTGGGTATTTCAAGGCTGGAGGGGCATCCATCTCTACCGCGATTCGTGGGGTTATTTTGTCAAGCGGCGTTCATTGGCTGCCCCAGCCTTGTAGCGATGCGCGCGCTGCAAGCATGTGTGCGTCCTTGCATTTGCGCATCATGCACGCCAGTGTCTTTCAAGTGTTTTTGTTGACGTACGAACCGGTCGAAAAATCGAATATTGTAAAAAATATAACAATTCCTTGAAATTGTACAATTTGTCAACGAAAAATTAATATAGTAGAATCAAAAGACGACTCAAATATTTCGCGGAATAGTGAGTATTGTAGCATGACGTCAGGATTATGGTAGGATAGGTGGAAGTGTCATGAAGGTTAGAGTACCCGATTCTGATCAAATGGATCTGATACACTAAACTCAAATTTTTCATATTTTATTTTATTTCGTGACACTAAAAGGTCATCAATCGAAAAAAGAATGGAACATGACTGAGAAAATACATTCTACACTTGACAAATATAACTATTCGTACATTTATGATTTACTTTTACGTTTAGAATATTTTCTCCAAAAAGTCGTATGTATTCCCATGACGTCATGCTAAAATACTCAATTCAAACATTCTCACAAGTTGAACCTAATATTCGATTTAAAATTTGCAATTTTAAAGTTGGAACATTCATATAATGGAATAAAATTATTTAAAATTTGAAAAGTTCCTAAATGAAAATATCAAATTCTAAAAAAATTAATTAAAATTGAATTAAATTAATTAAATTACCATAAACGATCATTTTTGCTGACTTAGTGGCCTCATCTTGAAAAGTAGTGACACTGCAAGTATATTCACCAGCCAAATTGGTAGTTACTTTATTTATTCGTAAAATCGAATGCGTATGAGGTCTGTTAATATTCTCCCAAGGATATTCGATTAATCCTTTTACAATTCCCATGTCCTGAGGAGCTACTGTAATTATGTAATCATTATTATTTTTCAATCAAACCTTTATCGTTGATTCAAAAAAAATTAAAATTTATATTTAAAAACATTGTATCTTGGGAATATAATATTTTACAAAATTTTAAAAGGCCTGAAAAATATTTTTAAATTAAAATTAATATTTGGGATAAAATATTTGTCAATTCTTTCTCAAATAACAAAGATTATTTATTAAAAATTATTAATTATTACCAGGGCTGCCACAGCCTAATTTACTTAACAATTTCTCCTCCTGTATATTCATTGTATGTTTATTGGGATAATAATATACTGCATAATAAGCGACATCGAATTTTTGAACGAATAAAACTTGTTTCAATAATTGCCAAATATCCCAAATAAAAAATAATATTACCCTTATTATCCGTTAATTATGTCACTAATTCCAGAAAATACTAACTTTTCACGATTTGGTGGAAAAGAATAATTATAAAAATATAAATTTTGTGAAACATTGCAAAATATGTTAAACAAAAAATGTTATTTCTTAAATTCATCAACTATATCAGTTATCCCGAAAAATAGTAAATTTTCACGATTTACTGAAAAAAAATTTGTTTAAACAAATAATAATTGTGTACACAAATTGGAAGTTAATTCAAAAATACTTGAAAACCTGTCGCTTATCGAATAAAAATAATTAATGTTGATAACATTTTTAAAAATACTGTCCTTAGCATGAATTTGAGATAAAACTGCTATTTTGCATTTCTGGGGGCATTTTCTGAGCTCAATAAAAGGGGTTGGAGGTGGGAGTCAAAATACAAATTTATTGGGGGGGGGGGGAATTATCCCTCAAACATTCTTTAAAATTTGATAACTTTAATTTAAAAAGTTAATAACAAGCATTTCTTTCTTACATTATTTCGAAAACCGAGCTTTTCCCATCTAAAACCTCCATGTTGATTTAAAAAAATAATGTTGACCGATTTGAAAAAAAAAATGGAACTTCTTTTTTTGGAAAACGAATTTAAGAAAATTCGAAGGAATTCAAGGTAATTCTAAAATAGTTTAAGTGAATGGAACAAAAGTTTGAAAATCCAGAAAAATGGTATTCATTCCAGATAAATGGGAGTCAATAGTATCTATTAGTGAATAAAAATTCAATAAAATCCATATAAGAGATCAAAGTGAATTTGAAAGTCTTCAAGGTAAATTGACAAAAATGTGAAAATCCCCCAAAAAATCGTTTGAATTCAGTAGATATCAAGGGAATTTCAAAGAATTAATCGTGAATTTAAAATAATTTAGAAAAAATCATGAATAGGTATAGACCTAAAATCAATAGTGATTTTTAGGGTTCTTTGTTTTCATTTTTTGAAAGAAAAGTGACTAAAGTGATATTTTCATTTTAAAAAGTGACTATAGTGACGTTTATCGTAAAAAAGTGACTTAAAGTTACCTAATCCTTGGTATACACACTGGGTTACGCTAACCCGGCGCGATTTTGCAAAATCTGCCTTACCAGCTTCAGTATCTCGACAACTGCCGAAGGACGCACTTCAAAACTTTCTCTTCGAGTATTTTTCGCCCAGTGTGTATATGGTGTGACAAAATCCAGAGAAACAGAAAAATCTGAATTAAAAGTTATGGGCCTGTACTACGCAGAGCTGCCTTACCAGCTTCAGTGTCTCCAAAACTGCCAAAGGAGGCACTTCGAAACTTTCTCTTCGGGTATTTTCCACCCAGTGTGTATATGGTGATAAAAAATCCAGAAAGAGAGAAAAATCTAAATTTAAGTAAATGTCATTGTCACGCTATGATATTCTCTTATTCAAAATATCAATATAAATTTTTATTTTTCTAAACTACTTCATCAAAATGCTTACGCGTGCGAAAATTCGCCGTGTTTATAAATGCTTGAAATGCGAAAGACCTACGTGTAAGGAGCACACTGCAAAAAATTGTGAGCAATGTTCTCAACCGTCGGAATAGGCCGAAACGTAATTTACGCTGTTTATGTAAAAAAAATTATTTTCATGTTTTTTACTCATATTTTGATTCTGAATAAAAAATTACGCTGAAAAATTCTAATAATTTATATGTGATTCTATCCCTAAAACCGAAAAATTGAGTATTTGTTTGAACTTCTGCGTTTCTTAAATAACGCGCGGAACCGGAAATTTGCCTACTTTCGAATCACTAAACAAATATGTTTGTCAAAACATATGGAAAAACCGAAAACACAGTTTTAAAGTAAAAATCTTGAGCCTATTTATCTTGATTTTTATGTAAACAACAGCCTTTTAGAAAAAACGCGATTTTTCACAACAATTTTAAAGATGTCTTTGTTTATTCAAAAATATGTACATGTTTTTTTATATTTATCACTTTTAAACCCATGCTGTTCAATTCTTGAGGATTTTTTCTATGAAGACTAAAAAAAAAGAGGCAAAATTGTTCAATTAGGAACGAAGATATGAGCTCTTAAAGTTTGCCAGGTGAACCTAACCCAGTGTGTATACCTCGTTATAAAACTATAGTGTGTATTCCAAGGGTTAAGAGACTGCGTGGCAGCCCTGATCATTATTAAAAACTTATTAATCATCACTAAAAAATTATTAATTATTCGTATTTATTTCAAAAAAAAGTTTGGAACGTACGGGGAGGAATCCACTGATAAATTTTTTCCTCATTCCGATACCAATTTACCACCAATCCAGTATCAGCATTCAAAAGTTCATAGATACAAACGAATTCCACAGGACCAGAGCCATTTCGAAGTAAGGATGGCAATTCTAGGCTTCTAATTTTTGTTGCATCACCAGCTAAAATAAATAATAAATAGGCATAACAGTTTAAATTACCTTATCAATTAGAGGGAAGTGATATTTCATCGATGTTAACAAGAGTGATTGTTTAAACAATTTATTAATAATGTTAATAATATTCTCTTAGAAAAATGCTACAAAATTGCAGTTTAAAAAAACATTCACTTCTAGTCAAATTTTCAATTAACATAAGTTAAGTAATTAATTAGAGTCAAAAAAATTAATTACATTAACAATTTATTATAACTATTAATAATATTATATTTCAATGATGCTAGAAAGATGCTTTTTTTTATTTCTGGCTTTTTGTCCAATGTTCATTTGGAGCGAAGTAATAATGAATTCAAGTTAACAAAATATTATAATAATAATATCATTGTCAATAATATTCTCTTTGCTTAATTGGTAGAATGTGGCGGTTTCTTCTGAAATTTTCAACTGTTCGTCTATTTTTCATTAGGCGTGACTTAATAATTAATTAGATTTAGCAAAAATAATTGTTTAAACAAATTATTATTGTTTATGACTATCTTCATCTATAACAATGCCTGATAGTTGCAGTTTTTCGGCAATTTTTACCTTCCTGTCCTTTTTGCACTTAGTGAGGTAATAATTAATTAAAGTTTACAAAAAAGTTTTTTAAACAATTTAATATTGATTTCTGCAGAAAAGAGCAACAATAATTTACTTGAAACAATACCATTCGAAAAATCATTTTTTTTATTCAAATACCAGGATTTTAATCTTGTAACATTTCCAGCATAGAACTTTTTACAAACAGAATAAAACAATATCAAATGTTAATTAAAAATTTTTTTATTTGTTCAATTTTTCCAACCAAAAAAAGGGAATCGTCCATCTAAGACGACGAATTTTTAACAAAACAGTTGAATTTTCGTTTGAAAAAAGTGACTTTTCCATAAAAGAGTTGGATTTTCCACCGAAGCTTTAAATTTTCAACAAAGTACTTAAATATTCAAAATATAGATGAATTTTTCATCAAATAGTTGAATTGTCAACCTACAAAGATGAATTCTTAACCACGAATTGTCCATCAAGGAGATTCTACCAAAAAAACAACTTTTCAACAAAATATATTAATTTTCAAACAAATAGTGAAAATTTAAACTAAAAAAGATTTATTTTCAATCAAGAATAAAAAGATAAACTTTCAATAAGAGTATTAATAAAAAAAACAATTTTCAACCAAAAAAGACAAATTTTCAACCAAAAAGACAAATTTTCCATCTAAAGTGACCAATTACAAAAAACAGTTGAATTTTCAACAAAATAGTTAGGTTTTCAACCAACACTTTGCATTTTAAACGGAGAAATTAAATTTTCAACAAAATAGATGAGTTTTTAATAAAATAGTTGAATTTTCAACCTGCAATGATGACTTCTTAACCAAAAGCAGGAATTTTCAACAAAGAAGATTCTACCAAAACAGAAGAATTTTGAACAAAATACATGAATTTTCAAACAAATAGTTGAATTTCAAAATGAAGAAAGAATAATTTTTAACCAAAAATGAAAAAGCTCAATTTTCAGTGAAAAATTAATTTAAAAAAAAAATACAAATATCAACCAAAAAAGACAAATTTTCTAGAGAACCGTTAAACTTTCAACCCTCAAATATTAATTTTCTACTAAAAAAGAGGAAATTTCAACAACATATATGAATCGTCAAACAAGTAGATGAAATTTAAACTAAAAAAGATTCGTTTACAACCCAAAAATTAAAAAGTTAAATTTTCAGTAGAATAATTAATTAACAAAAAAAACACACATTTTTTAACCAAAAAAGAAAAATTTCAACCAAAAAGGCGAATTTTCCATCTAAAATGACGAACTAAGAAAAAAACAGTTGAATTTTCTACAAAATAGTTAGGTTTTCAACCAAAGCTTTGCATTTTCAACAAAGAAATCAAATTTTCAACAAAATAGATGAATTTTTAATAAAATAGTTGAATTTTCAACCTACAATGATGACTTCTTAAACAAAAGCACGAATTTTCGACTAAGAAGATTCTATCAAAAAAGACAAATTTCCACCAAAATACATGAATTTTCCAACAAAATACATGAATTTTCCAACAAATAGTTGAATTTTGAACTAAAAAAAAGTCATTTTTAACAAAGAATGAAAAAGGTAAATTTTCAGTGCAAAAATTAATTTTCAACAAAAAAAAAATACAAATTTCAACCAAAAAAGACAAATTTTTTGGAAAACCGTTGAATTTTCAACCCTCAAATATTAATTTTCTACAAAAAAGAGAAATTTTCAACAAAGTTGTTTAATTTTCCAGCAATAAAATGAATTTTCAACTAAAATTATGAAATGTCATCAAAAAAATTAATTTTTGATAAAGTAGTTAATTTTCAACGAAACAGTTTCATTTATAACAAAGAAAAAGAGGAAACTTCAGCCATGAAGATTAGTTTTCTACGGAAGAAAGACGAAATTTCAACTAAAAAGGATAAATTTCCAACCGAAAATGGAAGAGTTACATTTTTATTAAAAAAATTAATTTTCAACCAAAAAGAAGCACAAATTTTCAACAAAATAGTTCAATTTTCAACCAAAAAAGATATAAAAAAATTATTTTTTACTAAGCGGTTCAACTCTCACCCAAGTAGTTGAACATTAAAAAAAAATCAGTCTTCAACGAAAAATGGAATAGTTACATTGTCAGTTAAAAAAGATTAAATTAAAAAAAAAAGAGTTTTCAACAATGAAGATTAAATTGCTACCAAAAAGACGAATTTTCAAGAAAATATATCAATTTTCCAAAAAATATTTGAATTTTCAACTAAAAAAGATACATTTTCAACCAAAAAGAAAAAATTGAAATTTTCAGTTTAAAAAAAACGAAGTTTCAACAAAATAGTCAAATTTTCAACCAGAGATGAATGTTTAACTAAAATGATCAATCTACCATCAGGAAAATAATTTTTAATAAATTACTGCAACTTTCAATCTAGACATAGAAATTTTCAAGAAAAATGGCGAACTTTTTAGAACACCGTTGAATTTTTAATCCACAAATATTAATTTTCAACGAAAAAGACGAACTTTCAACAAAATAGTTCAATTTTCAACCAATCAAATCATTTTTAAATAAAATTATGAAATTTCATTTTTTTCAAATTAATTTTTAACAAATTAGTTAATTTTTAACAAATTAGTTAATTTTCAACCAGTTTCGTTTTTAAAAAGAAAAAGGAATGCAAAAGTTACATTTCCGTTTATATAATTAATTTTTAATGAAAAAAATTAGTTTTCAACCGTGAAGATTACATTTCTAACAAAATGTCGAATTTTCAACAAAATATATGCATTTTCAAATAAATAGATGAATTTTCAACTAAAAAAGATACAACTAATTTTTAGGAAAATAATCAAATTTTCCACCATAGGTAAATGTTCAACTAAGATGTTAAATCTGCAACCAAAAAAAGAAAAAGCCGATTTTTCAAGACATTAGTTTGATTTTCAAATCAAATTATGAAACTTCAACAACAACAAAAACTGAATTTTTAACAAACTAGTTAGTTTTTGAATAAACAGTTTCATTTGAAAGGACAAAGAGGAAATTTCAGCCAAGAAGATTATGTTTTTACAAGAAAAAAGAACAGATTTTCAACTAAAATAGATCAATTTTCAATAAAAAATGGAAAATTTACATTTTTATTGAAAAAAAATTAATATTAAACCAAAGGAATGAACCTTTTACGAAAAAAATTTAAACAAAGTCGTTCAGCGTTTACCCAAGCAGTTAAATTTTCAGCTAAAAAAGATGCATTCTCAACCAATAAGGTAAAACTTATGTTTTCAATAACAAAAAATTAATTTTCAACGAAAAAAAACGAATTTTCAACAAACAAGTCAAATTTCCTACCAAAAAGATGAATTTTCAACAAAATTGTTTAATTTTCAACCAATGAGGTGAATTTCAAACTCACAATTATGAAACTTCAACTAAAGAAAATTAATTTTTAGCAAAGGAGTTAATTTCCAACCAAATAGTTGCACTTTTAAACAAAAAAGAGTAAATTTCAACAAACTAATTAAATTCTCAACAACAAAAAAACGAATTTTTAAATAAAAAAAAATAATTAAAAATAAAAACAGTCTTCAACGATAAAGATTAAATTTCTACTAAAAAAAAAACGAGTTTTCAACAAAATAGTCAAATTGTCAAAAATAGACCTTTAAATATTAATTTTATACTAAGAAAGAATACTAATTTTCAACATACTAGTTTAATTTTTTACCAATCAGATGAATTTTTAAGTAAAATTATGAAACTTCAACAAACAAAAAAATGAATCCTTAACAAATTATTTAATTTGCAACCAAACAGTTGATTTTTCAAACAAAGAAGAGGATATTTAAAAAAAGAGTTAAATTTTAAACCAATCAGTTGAACCTTTAACCAAAAAAATAAATTTTTAATAATGGGGTTCAACTTTTAACTAAGTAATCGAATTTTCAATGAAAAAAAAAAAAATTATTTTCATCGAAAAAAAAAAACGAAAAATGGTTTTTAACGCTAAAATCTGAATTTTCAACAAAAAGGTTAATTTTCAACCAAATATTTTAATTTTCAACTCAGTTTTTCGTTTTCTCTTACCATTATTGTTCAAAGGCAAGAATTTTTATCTTCTAACATTTTTAAGATAGAATCTTTTATAAACGGAATAAAACAATTTAAAATTAAAATTTAAGAAATCTCAATTAATTATCCTTGCGAGTTATTTAAAGTGCTTCTTACAAAAATACCCTGACTTTTGCAAGATTTTTTTTTTAAATCCCTGACTTTCCCTGACCGATAAAATTCCCTGACTTTTCCCTGATTTCCAGTTTTTCCCTGAACTACGGCCACCTTGTTTATTCTAATTATTATCCAGTTAAAGAAATACGTACTTATATTTTATTATCTATTATTATTATTTTATGTTATTTCATATTTTTCATATTTTGTTTATTTCTTTAAAACTGATCAATTTTTCTGCAATTATTTATTGAAAAGATAAAAAAAACCTTTGAGTTTTTTGTTTCTGCAAATTATGTTCACTCACTGTAATGTAATTAATTATAAATTATGAAGATAAGAACTAAGGATAACTATTAATCTTATCTTCAGAAATTAAATAATTATTTTGAATTTGAATACGAACCAGATAAAAATATGGTCGTTATTCCGATCAGGAGAATATCCACAGAAATCGACATCACTGATGGTAATCACTTTGCAAACTGAAGTTTGAAGGAAAATGTAAAAGTGAAGAAGACCCTTCCATTATTACATAATTCTTGACATCATCAAAGCACGGCATTGAATTTTAATTAGATTTTTCACTTTTATCGCATTTAAATATATTTGAAATTTATTTTCTTCATTTGTTAATACTTTTTTTAACTTCAATTAAAATAGAAGACAAATGCTAAATTTCGAACCCCTTCGAAATTTGTTTTCGGAAGGTTGAAGAAAACGCATTCAGGATAGCGATTCAGGGCACAATTTCAAATTCCAAGTATTGTAAAGGTTTTCCCGGTTAAATTTGTTTAATTTTTTGCGGGTTAACTAAGAATAATTTATTTCTGATTTATATAAATTTTAGTTGTTAAAACAGTTAAGAATTTCCTGCGCAATGTTCTCTTTAAAACTTGTGCAATAAAAAAGAGTTGGTTTCTCCTTTTATAATTTCTTAAATTTTGAGGTCACGGTATATGTTTAGGGCATTCTTTCTCAAGTTTGCCTAAAAACTGAAATAAAGTAAAAAAAAATTTCTCCGATCGGACTCGAACTATTTACGATGTTTCAAAAAGTAACTGACTTTTAAATTATTTTATACATATACAAATTATTATGTATATATTTTTATTTAGAAATTATTTACCTATATAAAATTGTATCAATAATATGTATTCTTTTTAGAAAAAAACGAGAATAACATCAAAATCATGTAATTTTTCTAGATAAAATATTTTTATATTTGTTTAGAATTCTTAAGTACTAATTTAATACAACATAATATATTAATAATTATTAATTAGTATTATAATAAAAAATCTTAGAATTCTTGAGAACTAATACAAATTAGAATATGAAGCTATTAAAACAAATTGCATTTCTAATTAAAAAAGATCGAATGTCTACCCGAAGAAATGAATTTTTAACAAAAGAGTTGAATTTTCCACCAAGAAATATTTCCCAGTCAAGAAGAAAACAAAATTTCAACCAAATTGTGGAATTTTTAGGAAAATAGCTAGTTTTCAGCCAAGTAGTTCAATTTTCATACAAAAACGATGAATTCTTAACTAAAAATACGACAGCTGATATTTCAATCCAAAAATATTCTTATTTTAAATAATAAACAGTTCAATTCAGCAAAAAAAAAGATAAATTTCGAAGAAAATAGTAGAATCCTCAACCAAAAAAGGTTAATTTTCAACCAATTGTATTTTTACCAAAAAACATTGAATATTCTCCAAAAGAGACGAATTTTCTACTAATCAGTTTAATTATCAACCCAAAATATGAATTTTACATAAAAAAGTTAATTTTTAACAAAATCGTTGAATTTTTATCCAAATGCATGAGTTCTCTATCAAGAAGCTTAATTTTCTACCAAAAAGGACAAATTTTCAACTAAAATTATGAATCTTCAACGAAAAAAATGACTTTTTAACAAAGTAGTTCTACTTTTGACCAAGCAGTTGAATTTTCGACCAAAAAGATGAATTCTCAATGAAAATCTAATAGCCGATATTTCAATCCAAAACGATTTTTATTTCGAATAAAAAAGTGTTGAATTCATCTAAGAAATACAAAAATGTTAACAAAATAGTTGAATCCTCAACCAAAAGAGATTAATTTTCAACCAGTTGTCTTCATAAACAAACAAAAAATATATTCCAAAATAGACGAATTTTCTGCAAAAAAGATAAATTTTTAACCCAAAAATATGAATTTTCCAGAAAGAGGTTAATTTTCAATTAATTGTATTTTTAACCAAACAAGAAATATGTATATTTTCCAAGAAGACAAATTTTATACGAAAAAGTTAAATTCTTTAATTAAAAAATATGAATTTTAAACTAAAATAATGAATCTTGATTTAAAAAAGTGAATTCTTAACAAAGTAGTTTACCTTTTAGCCAATCAGTTCAATTTTCAAACAAAATATGAATTCTTAGCGATTCGAATTCGAGAATAAAAAAAATTTACGAAAATTATAATTTGAAGAAAAAAATAATTATTAATACAATACAAAAATTTCGGATGACTATTTTTGAATTTTCTTTGTTATATAGCTTAAAGGTTATATAGATATAATTTTCCTTCGTTCCTCGAGAAAATTCAAAAAGATTTTTGAAGATTTCAGATATGTCGAAAAAGTATCTAGAAAATGGTTGAGAAATTCTTTTTTATTTTACAGGATTTTACATAATTTAAGGAAAATTTTGAGTAATTCGAAAGACATTCAAGACTTTCTGACGCTTGAAAAATTTTACGAATATTTTATAAATGTTCGGAAATCTTCCGAAGTTTTAAAATATTTTTAATCTCCTAAAAATACCAAAAATACCTAAATATCTTCTAAACTGACTCAAATTACTCCTTTAATTGTTTTGAGATCTTTCGGATTTATTTTTGACAATTTTTTAACGGGTTTGTGATATTTCACAATCATTTTAAATATTCTTTTTAAATTAATTTAAAAAAAATAAAGAATCGCTTTAAATATTCCAAGGAATCTTGAAAATTTTTGTTATCTTGAAACCTTTCAAGGTCTTTAAAAAAATTTCAAAGTTTTATGTCGAAATCTTCAAAAATCTACATTTTGTTTTAAATCTTTATAAATTTCCTAATATTCTTCAAATTTTTTAAAAACTTCTAAGCATCTTTTAAAATGATTCGAATTTATCCTAAATTAAAAAAAAAATTCTGCATAATTAAAAAACCATACAAAAGAAGTTTCACTTCAAAAGACGCCTTCAAATCTTCCAGATTCATTTTTGATAATTTTGAAATTTTTAAAAATATTTTAAAATATTTTTTAAAAATAAATGTTGCAAGATAAAAAGCATAAAACTTTTTTCGAGAAATCTTAAAAACAATTTTTTATTTTCTTGAAACATTTCAAAATCTTTAAAAATCTTCAAAGTTTGATTTCGGAATCTTCAAAATCTAAATTTTGTTTTAAAACTTTATGAATTTTTTATATTTCATGTTTTGGAAATCTTTTGAAATCTTTTAAAATATTTTAAAACATTTTCTTATAATAAATGGGGTGACGGACAACTTTGCACGTAGCAACTTTGCACGTGCCCAACTGTGCACGTCGATGGCCGGACGGACAACTGTGCACGTCCATCTGTGCACGTCCAAGACCACAGGAGCCCATCTGTGCACGTCTAAATTTCGACGTGCACAGTTGTCA
>CAKNXH010058821.1:0-17561 GCA_932178445.1 Andricus quercusramuli
TTCTAAATTATTATTTTTCATTTGAAAAGATAATAAAAATTATTGTAGGATGACCACATAGATTATAACCTGCATATCGAAAAAGTAAACCGAACTTCTTCGCCATTTTTTTTAGAAAACATTGCGTCAATAAATTTAGTACATAAAATTTAGAATTGTTCACGAAATTATTTTATTTTTGTATAGTTTTGCAAAAACTGCAAATTTTTGTGTGTTGGTTAGCTTACCCATCCAGCTTTAAAATTCGTTTTATAACACCTCACATTTAGTTTTTTGCACAAATTGTTTACAAAAACATAGTAATATTCTACTTTATTATATCAGTACTTACCCCAGACTGATTTCCGTCGTTATTACTCATTTTGAACAATATCTTAACCACCAAATTCCATTTTCACTTATCACTTTTCAAATATTTGAAAACATCACGCACGCAGGCGCTAGACTATTCCCTAGTCCCTGCACGGCTTGAACTTATCTCTTTCAGAAAACTTTTTAGAAAATTCCCTGCAATCATCTGATTGGTCGAAAAACCTACTCCGCAAATCTGCTACCCTGCTAATAAGTATCCATGGGACTGCGCCCTTATCCTTGCACGCGGGGCTCTACAAGGATGGACGAACCCTTTCCCTAGCTGCTCGTGGGAACAACAATGAAACCAACAAACCACCAAAATGTTGTAGATGCGGTTCAAAACGATCGAACGCGCAGAGCACCCGACAATGGATCGGCAAACAATGCCGATCATCCTAGAGTTCGGGGTGCTGAAAATAATTTAGATGGAAACACGACGATGAGCCGGCGAAACGCCCACATTGAGTGAACGGATCAACTTAAGAATGACGTGCTAGACTGCTACGATGCCAGCATTATCCCTGTTCGCGGAGGCTTTATGGCGCGTATGCATACTCCGTGGTGCCAGAAACACCCAGAGCTTCAGCACGTTTCGCATCAGTCTTTGCGAAATCAAGCCGACTACCTCCGGAAAAATGGATACGTACGCGGAGCGCTTCCTCAACCGCTGCTTGAACAAGCTGCAGACGAAGATGAAACGACATTAAGACCAACCGCTGAAAGCAGGCAATTTCTGGAAGATGATTTCAATTTCAGTACAAGGAGGAACATCAACATGCAAGTTCCTCTTAAGCCCCAAGATCTGGCTGAAATGGATGCCTCCCTTCGTGGAGATATCTCGCCAGAGTCCGACCTCTGGACCATCAATTGCTCAGTTTATGGTGCTGCGAGAACTTTGGCTGATTCAAATCAAAGGCTGAAACCGACGATGGATCAAAAGACAAGAAGAGGCTTGCATCAACTGAACAAGAAAATTGGATGGGCAAGACAGAATACGTCCCGTGTTCAATGTGTGATTGACTACATAACATCAGGTAGACCGTTCACGGAAAGGGTTCGAAAGTTCGCCCAAGAACTAAGGACCTTGAATCACACACTCAACAAGTCAAAGCTGCTAACAATCAAGCAGCATATTGTTGACAAAATAAGGATGTTATCTGACGCAAGGAGGAGGATACAGAAGAGGAAGAGATGAATCAGGAAGAATCAACAGTTTCTCGCTGACCCATCACGCCTCTTCAGTGATCCCCCTGTTTTTGTAAAAAATCCGCACAAGCCCAAGGAGGTTGAGACTTTTTGGAGAGAGGTGTACAAGATCCCGAAAACACTAGAGTTGAAAGAAGATACTGACAATATCATCCGCTTCAAGGAGTTTTGCGACAGCCTCATAAAATCTGAGGAGGAGTGCCCATCAGTCACTGCCGAAGAGGTGAAAAAAGCACTTAGAGGCACGAAGAACTTTTCCGGTGCTGGACCAGATTGTATCAAGAACTTTTTGTGGAAGAAGTTTACTTCTATACACCAATATTTGGCCCGCATATTCACCTCATATTTAAAGTCGGAGACGCCCATTCCGCAGTGGCTGGTGTTAGGGCGCACTATACTCCTACCGAAAAAAGGCAACTTGTCCAGACCAGAGAATTACAGGCCAATAACTTGTTTGAACACACTGTACAAGATCTTTACAGCTGTCCTAAACAACAGGATTGTTCGACGAATTGAGCCTCTATGGCGAGAGATGTACGAACAGCGTGGCTCGAAAAAAGGTGTAGCAGGCTGTCGAGAGAACCTGCTGATTGACAGGTGTGTCTGTAAAGACGCTGCAGTCCATCAGCGCGTCCTGTCAATGGCCTCGATTGACTACCGGAAAGCTGTCGATTCAACCTCTCATAGACTTATCATATGTCTGTTGGAAAGCTTGAAGGTACATCCACACATAGTGAGAGGCATAGAGAGATTGATGCCTCTTTGGAAAACTAGATTTACCATCTCATCTAGGAATTATCGTCTGACGACGAACAACGTCACCTTCCAGAGGGGCTCTTTCAAGGGGATAGTACGGGCCCTTTGCTTTTTTGCATCACACTTCTGCCTCTATCTCTCGCACTACGAAATTCTCCTGGATACCTCTGTGGCGACTTTAATCAGCGTGAGCATGATGTCACTCATGTATTTTATATGGATGACCTGAAGATCTATGGCGCTGGTAAAAGCAAACCTCAAACTGCAATAAATATCGTCAAGAACTACACAGGAGAGATTGGGATGGACTTTGCTTTGGACAAGTGTGCCAAAATTCATTTGAAGAAACGAAGGATAACTGGCGTTCCCAAGGACCCTGAGCTTGTGGATATAAGTGTTATTAGACATCTTAACACTGGAGAGACGTATACATACCTGGGCGTGCCTCTAAGCCGCATTCAGGACGTAACATCAGTGAAGGATTCTCTTCGAAGCAGATACAAGCATCTTCTTCGACAGATTTGGTCTTCCAATCTGTCGGCGTTGAACAAGGTATCTGTGACTAACATGCTTGCGGTCCCGGTTCTACTCTACTCGTTTGGGGTGGTTCAATGGACGAAGAACGAGCTTAAAGCCCTTAATGTCACCACGCGTAAGATCATGCATATGCATAAAAGCTTGCATATCAATTCGTCAGTTCCGCGATTATACATTTCACGGAATCTATCTATCAATCTATCAATATCTATCTATCAATCCATATAACTATCCGAATCGATCTATTGAAATCTATCTGTCCATTTATCAAAATCTATTAAGATTTATCTGTCAAAATCTATCTATCTAAATCTTTGTATGTATGAAAATCTATCCATCTATCGATATCCATCCATCCATCCATCCATCAATCCATCCATCTATCCACCCACCCATTCACCCAACCATCCGCATGTCCATTCATCCATATATAATATATATAATATAATATAATGCGTAATGCCATAGTTGTTATTGTAATGCGAATGTTGGCGAAAGCAAACGAAATCGCCCGATGATAGCAATCCGGCGCATGCCACAAGTCGGCGCGAACTGATGTGAAATACACAAATACGCAATGCGTCAATAAGATACATTAAAAAATTATAATATTCATATACTTTCATGCAATTATACAAATAATTAAATTAATAATCATATAGTTAAACAAAAATAAAAAAGATGCAGGCATCAAGAATCGAACGCGCAACCTTCGGCTCCTAAGCCAAGCAAGCTATCGCCTCAGTCATCGGATCATCTGAAAGTCAATGTCACTATGAATATATGATTTGCTTTGAATTTCTCAAACCAGTTTTTTCTCGCAATAATCCAAAAAGCGCATCCAGTAAATATATTCGTGGGTGTGGTGAGAACACACTTGTAGTTATTTACTACATTTTATATAGAAATTGCAAATGCACATATATTTTCCACATTTCTTTTTGCAAGAGCTCGCTTATTTGTATATTTTTAGATCAATCGTTATTTCTGCAAGGAGAATTTGCTAAAATAAATGAGAAAAATAATTATCAGGTCAGATTTCCTGCAGCGGTTAAAAATAGTGCAGTTACAAGAGTGGCCGACAGAGGGATCTCTGAGGAAATTCTCCATCCCTACTAAAAAAAAAGTCAGGAATCGTCACGAATGGTTAGATGTTCTGACGATTCCGGAACATCCTGACCATTCCTGACAAGTCTGACGATTTCTGAAGTTATGCTAATTCACATCCCATCAGGTAGCTCATCGGCTAGGACCGCAGGTAGGCAATAATTTTTTTTTCAATGTTGCATATACAGATTTAAAAGATAGAAATTCAGAATCTACGGGTTTTGACGATTTCAGATACCTAAACATTTTTCTAAAAAATTTAAAATTAGATCAAATATAATGTATCTTGTAAAGAGAAAGAGATACGTCAAAACGGACATTTTCAAATTCACCTTCCGAGTCATTCAATATATAAATATTATTAATTAATTATAAGTAAAAATAGAATATTCATAAATAAATATGAATAAATAATATAAAAAACCAGGAAAATTATAAAAGGTATTAGGTTTTATGTCATTCCATTCTTGGACCCCTAATAAAAGGATTATCCTTCGAACCCAAGCTCTGATGATTTCTGAACATTTCTCACGAATTCTGACTTTTGCTGACGATTTCTGTCGAGAAACGTAACAAAAGTGGTCAGAAATGGTCAGAAGTCATGACTTTTTTTCTGACGATTCCTGACTTTTTTTTAGTAGGGATCATGAATTGAATTCCAAAGGATTTCACTTTGACGTCGTTTACCACAATAAATTATCAAATGCTTATAATAATAACAAAGAATAAAGTCTTAGAATTTTGGGCCTTCCCTCCGATTTCGTCATAAGTTTCGGTGTTGTGAGTGAAAATATATTGTTTGCAAGTGCGATCAAGTTTCGTCTGCTTTGAATGTGCTCTGACGTCATATTTTCGATCTCTCTTCTCCTGGTTTATATCGACCCAAGATTCCACTTTCATGCCGTTTACCGCGAGGAATGATGAAATTCTAATTATAATAAGGAAGAATAAAGCCTTAGGATTTTGGCAAGCGTGGTTTCTCCTATCGACCATCTCTTTCTAAGTTTTCGTCTGCTCCCTCGGCATTTATGAGATATTTTCAGACGAAACTTTTTCCCAGCAACAATTTACAAAATTGTGTCGACTGCGAGACTACTACAGTACACGTAAGTATAATTCAATGTCATCTCAATAAAAATTAAAATTAAATATACACTTTTCCAGTGCCGGAATAATTGGGGGTTTGGACTTTGAAAAATTTCAGAGCCAGTCGGCCATTTTCTAAGTCGTTTATCCAACACCCTTAAAATTAATTTATATACACATAAAAAAATTGAAATAATTATCATCCTTGGGTCACTCCGTATCCTCAAGACATACGAGGGCTTCACCGGCCTGCCATTGTGATTTTGACATGACCTGTGGAATTATTGTAATTTCTTGAATTGAATTATGTGTTGTCATTTCCATTGATAGCATTCGCTCCTTGTGGGAGCCTGAGGTGATTGTTTAACCTGTTATTTTTAAATTATAGTATATTATACAGGGTGTCCCAGACTCAAGTGGCCGGACTTATATAGCCATATAAAAATGAAAAAAATAAATGGAAATTTCCTTTTCCAAAAATCAGTTGAAGTTTTAGTTTTTTAGTTATAAAACGTTTAAGCTGGACCAATCAGGAGCGCCGTCTAAACAGCCGTGTGTCCGTGAACCAGATTTGAACGCAGTGTTATGTAAGTGAGCGCAGAGGTGGGGTTAGCGACGGGAGAACACTACGCTGGAATCCCGTTCACGCACATACGGCTATTTATACGGCGCTCCTGATTCGTCCAGCTTAAATGTTTTATAACTATAAAACTAAAACTTCAACTGATTTTTGGAAAAGGAATTTTCTATTTATTTTTTTAATTTTTATGCGGCTATATAAGTCCGGACACTTGAGTCTGGGACACCCTGTATATATAATATATATATTCTTTTCTTTTTTTACAGCTTCATATTAATTTATTATTTCATAATGTATTTTATAAACTGCAAGAAAACACTAACACTGATAGGAATAAAGGGTGTTGTGGATATAAGTTATTTTAATCATAAGCACTCCCGTAAATTAATGCACGTAGGTACACAGTTTCTCACAAAAAATGCAGTCGAAAAGAGTGTATTTACACAAGTACACTCAATTATACATATTTAACCTGACGAGGCAAAACTAAAAACTGTTTTTCATATTTGTCGTTCTACGGGTTTTAAATTTTCGCGCCAATGACAAGTACGCGGATACCGCCTGCGCAGAAACAGTTGCGCACTGGCCGGTGCAAGCTATTTTTCAAAATTCAATATCTTTTTCAATTTTGAACAGAAAACGTCGAAAGTTGGCCAACAAACACCGACAAACGATTCCACAGAAAAATTTGGTAAAATATTGAAAATTAGAGCGCTAGCAAACATATCTTTATTGCTAGTGTGAAGTTGGCACCCCGCAAACTGCAATTATTAATAACTCTTACAATTTTTACCGTCAAACGTCGAAAGTTGACCTACAAACACCGACAAACGACCGAAAAACGATTACAAGCAAAATAAATGGAATATTCCAAATTTGGAGTGCTATCTTCACAGGCATCACTCGTCGGCTGAACCTGTAAAAGGGGCGTGGTTTACGAAAGTGATCTACGAAGTGTCATGGTGCTGTCACACCGTAGAGGGAAGATAGGTATAGAGGCGACAATGCCCACCAAGCTTAGAAGATGGGCGCGGGGAATGAGACGTCGGGAGTAGGCTTAGTTAGGGAACCAGCGATGCGAGGGCGCTAGTATCGCGAACCAGCCCCGCAACCGTTCCCTCTACCCCTCTTCGCCTCTACAAACGTAGAGGGAAGATAGGCTTAGCATGGGCTTAGCGTGACAAGTGAAAGAAATTGTTACTTGCCAGTTTTTCACCGTAACCAAGAACTGCTGCTAATAATCTCGTCGATTTTGAATATTTGCCAAATATGCATTTCATTAAAAATGAATTTTCAAATGTATATCATAGTGGATTAATTATCTCAGGAAGACGAAATAAATGCAAATAATCATTGAAAATTTTCCTATGCTAGCATTTTATACTTATTTAATTCTGAGTCAGTAAAGCCTCTTTTCTAGATCATTAGATTTTTTCAATTGGAAAAATACAGTATTGAAAAATGTAGATATACAATTTTGTAAGGAGGATATATATTAATTAAAAATAAGCAAATTGAAACTTCTTGGTTCTGAAAAATTATTGGAATTTAAACATACTTTCACAAAAATAAATTCCTTATACTTTTACAGTGCTATTTTCAATCCAATTTTACTTTATAATTACTTCACCATCTTCGCTTTCGCAAATTCAATTAATTATACAAATTAAGTTGTACTCTGCCAAGTTTTTGAAATTTTCACATGAAAATTCAGTCAGTTACAAGATTTTTTAGTAGGTATGTAATTCACTGAAAATAAATATTCTTTTCAACACTGTAAAATTACTATTACTTCAGAGCTAATTCCAGGCATTGAAATACGACTAAAAAACCTGTCTCCAGTCATACTAAAATGAAACCACTCGTGGGATTGCAGAGTCGTTTTTCTGCATTGAAAATAATAACACCATGAAGTTATCATATTCTAAAAAAGGACTCGAAAAATAAGATACAGGAAAAAAAGATCTCTGGTTTTTACAAACAGTGTTTGATAATATTTTGAACATTTTCCAATGATAACTATGAGTATTTATTCTGAACGTTTTGTGATAATATATCACTAACAGCATAATACTTTCATGGACTTAGCAAAAAGCGTTTGTTTATTTATAAATTAACAGCATATGAATTTTAGGAGTGCTTAGACAAAAGTGAGTCCGAATCTCAATGTGTGTTTTCGATTTTTTTGTTCCTTATGGGTCAAAAATGAACCACGTTGAAGGAGAAATAAATTGGTCTGTTTTTCGAGAAAAATTGATTTCTCTCGAAAAAGGCAAGTCATAACGCAAAATTATATACAATATCTGAGGGAGATATGCGAAGGAAATTGTTAGAAAGTAGTGTGAATTATCTATACCGCTTATGGAGAGGTCTTTAAGTATGCATAATTTATAAAGAGACTGATGATCCAAAAATACTCTTTTTAATAAGCTGCATCTTTTACATTCTGCATAATTTGCCAATATGATCAGATGTTTTTAAAAAGATGAATTTTTGTATAAAAGCACACAAATTTACTATAAGCGACCTCTGAATATTATCTGATTCATGGCTCTTTCAAACTCTTGACAGCTTCTAAAGTATGAATAATAACTTCAGAATTGGAGGTTTCAGCCTTCTTTTTGGAAAAAATCGGGGTTCTTTGCAGACATACAACTCTGCGCCTATTATTGAAAGAAGTTTTTTCTTTTTTCTTAACTTTTCCAGAATTTTCTAAAGTTTACGAAAGTAGTCTACGAAAACACGGTTTTTGGAAAATTGTTTAAAAATATTTTCGGGAAGCGTCGTCGCCATGTTTGGAAAATTTGAAATTCCCATACCATTGAAATTCTCAGTGAAACGCTATAGAAAATAACAAACGCGTTGAATAATTATTAGATGCCTGGACTAATATGACGAGAGTTTTTTAGACGGAAAGTCATTGTTTTTAGTGGTAATGTTGATACACTGCAATTGGCCTTTCTATATGTAGGGTGCTTCAAACCTTCATTGCCACTCTGCAATAGTAAATTTTGGATTACAAAATAAACGGGAGGGTTGTTAATAAAATTTCCTTTCATGTAAATCTCTGTAAGAATTTTAGAACTTTGCAGGTATGAAAATGGAATGTGCGTTATTTTCAATACTTTTCACGTGTAAATTATATGGAAACAATCAAGATATTATAAAATTATGTCAAAAACATAATATTAGTTAGATTAGTAATGGTGTTCAAGCGATGTTGTTTGTCTGAGTAATATAAGTTTATAAAAATAATATATGTAGATGGTAAAAAATTGACATACTTCAGACCAAAAGTAGATTTAGATGTTAAAAATCCTTTATTTCTGCCAACGTTTCGAAAACATGAGTCGGGTGAGTTATTGGAGTCGAGACCTCAACTGTACCTACGATAATGATTAAATGTTTTTTTATTTATAAGTTTAAAAAAAAAGTTTTACCTACATTATTCTGATTTTTTCGAAGAGTGCAGAAAGATAAGTATGAGAGTAGCGAATGTAAAAGTACAAAATTAAATAATGTAAAAAATGCCCATACATATTATTATAATTTTAAGAAAACAATTATTGTATGCGAAGGATATTACTTGTACATTTTTATTTGTGTATTTATTAATGAGTTCATGTGCTGGTGATGATTACAATTTAAAAGCAAATAATATTCAATAAATGCTCACATATTGTAATAATAATGACTATTGTAATTAATCATTCTAAAAAAAGAATTATTCGTCTGGGCGAATCAAATAATTTGTAATGGGTTCGTTTTAAAAAAAAAGTTCGTTTTTTCAATTTCAACTTGAAATATCAAAATACAAAGTTTCAAATGAAAAACGTATCAATGAATATTTCCATTCACGAAAATATTGGAAGAAAGTTAATAGCCAAAATATAGTTTGGAATGACCAGTCCAGGTTTTGCAGTTCGACTCATGTACACGGCACACTCTCTTAACCTACCCCACTCACACACTTAAAGCGTAAAAGCACTGGTTTGTGGCACTAGCGCCTCCGCGTTGCTGGTTCCCTAACTAAGCCTTCCCCTGCCGTCACGCTCCCCTTAGCGTGCTTCAAGCTGCCCATTGCATTGTCGCCTCTATACCTATCTTCCCTCTACGGTCACACCTCTGCCTGCCTGCCTGCCGGCAGACCGCTAGTTATCGGCCGGAGGGATTGGATCCCGAGCCGAGGAGACAGTCCCGGCGATTGAACCCCACCCTTCTGAAACTCGACGGCGCTCCGGCAGTCCGAAGACGATCAGCTGGAAGGGTTTGAATCCCAGGCAGAGGGAGCTACGACGTCGACGAGAGGGACTTCCAACCCCTTCAATCCGAAGGTTGGCAGTCGGACCTCGTCCTCGACCAATCGCGGTACATGCCGCCAACCATCATCACCAGGAGGCGACGTCGTCATTCCGCCAGGGTGCTCACCAGGAGGTGAGGCCAGCTGCCGCTCAAGGTCGCCAGGAGGTGCCAGTACTCGCGGCCCTGAAAACGCGAGTCAGCCGTCCCCCCCCCCCCCACTGCTAACGGGGGAGGAATCACCCAGGAAGGCACTAAAGCGTCGTCGCGAGAAGCAGGCCCAGCATTCCCGGGCCAGGAAGACATTAATACCGGTGGCACTATTCCAACACCGTGCGACAGTGCTGACTCTGGACACCGACGTAACCATCTTGATAAACTTACAACATATTCCTGATGGTTACGTTCCATCGACTCGCAAGCGCCTGGAGGATATCGATTTGAAGAAGGAGGATCCGTCGATAGCCGAGTTCTGGAAGAGACGAGATCATTACCGGGATCTCGTGCGAAAGTCGGTAGAAGGTCTCGCGCCGTCTGTGGAGAAGGACGGTTGCCCCATCGTGGAGTTCTACCGGCCACAAAGAACTCGCCTAGCATACCCGAAGAGCCTTGACAGCCGTATACCCGTGTACTGCAGCAGGGAAGAGAGGGAGTTCATTTTCAATAAATTCATGACATCAAAAAAAAAAAAAAAAAAAAAACCTTTCAACTACTTAATCCCTCTTTACACCATCACCACGCCATCTTGGTTTCCCTTCTCCAAACCGCCATCTTTGTTTCCCTCCTTCCAACTGCCATCTTGGTTTCCCTTCTCCAAACCGTCATCTTTGTTTTCCTCCTTCCAACCGCCATCTTGGTCTCCCTTCTCCAAACCGCCATCTTGGTCTCCCTTCTCCAAACCGCCATCTTTGTTTCCCTTCTCCAAACCGCCATCTTGGTTACCCCTAGAATGGTACTCCGGTGAAAAATCGTTCGATATTTCTCGAATCGAAAATACTGCATTCTGAAAGCATAAATTAGAATTTAATGTTAGGCGGGTGAATTGTATAAGATTTCATTGTAATATATTAAGAAGATCAAGAATTTAAGAAAATTAATGCAATCTGAATTCTTTTGATGGAATCGTATATTTTGTTAGTGTTTATTGAGCTTGTATTTATTTATATAGTGTTTTGTTGAAAAATAGTGGAAATATCAGTATCACGGCGCATTAAAACAGAGAAGAACTACTGAAGTTTTAATAATCTGCAGTTATGTTCACGTAAGTAATTGGATTAACTAAGTACAATCAAAATACTGCAATAATATTTGACACTCGAACCGATTGTCGTTTGTGAAATCGTATCATCGAAAGAATACGATCAAAATGGTACTCCGGGAACTTTAAATTTTTTAAACTTCTCTGATATTTTCGGTTTAAGAATAGTTTGTCTTATGACTGAAAGTTGCTTAGTTTTTTAATCTATGCAATTTTTTTGTAAATTTTGAGATAGATTATATATTATACAACTTTGGCTAGACAACTAAAGGGGTAGGATTTGAGGATCTTAAAAATGCATCATCATGATAGAGTGTTCCTATGTAAGTGTGTGAGTCCAATTATTCAACACCATGGGACTATGAAGTAAAATAATTTGAAAAATAGTCAAATTAATCTTATTATTAAATATATTTTGAAGACGACGACTATCGTCTATAGTCGATAGAAAGCCTAGGGAATTCGTTTTCAAAAATCGATTCGGATCGACAAAAAAGTCGAAAGTTATCGGAGTCCCACTGCAGAGATGAGGTGCATCAACACACGTAGAGATCCTCAAGGGAGAGTTGAGACACGGGGTACTGAAATTCTGATTGGTGCCGCTGTACCGGAACCCGCTATTCTGAAAATGGAGCGATTTTCAAATAGAGTGTTCATTCCACAACAGATTTAATACAAAAGAAAGAGAATATTGTTGAATAAAACATTTAAAATGAATGAAATGTTATTAAATATCACTTTCAGACATATACATATATTATACAAATTTTCATGAATGATATTTGTTAAATAAATACATTTTGTAGGTTGGAAGCAAAGTTTTGGTTGGATAATTAACCTTAAGGTTGTACATACAAAGAAAGTAAAAATAAATTGTAGGAAAGGATGAAGATTTGTTCAATTTCACAAAAGCAGTGTTAATTAATTTTCTTTTCCTCACTGGTGAACTCTGAAATGATGTTGGAATTGCATCTTTTATGATTTGTCACTTGCTTGCCAATCTGCTCGATTGATATTCCGAATCCACAATTCTCGAAGTTTGGGATCTCGTGGAATTTGTTTCTAGAAAAACCCGTTTTTAGATCAATTTTTGCAGTATAAAATACAGCAATTTTCCATTTTTGCAAAACACTTATATCGCACAAAAATATTGTCAATATTTTTGTTCGGAAAGTAGGTTATACACAACCTCTTTTTCACTTCGTCATTAATCACAAAACTCGATTAAGTACATACATGGGCCTGCGAATACGCAGTTTTCATTTTTTGATCCTTTTGCTTAAACACGAAAATTTCTCGATGCTCGCTCGCGTGCTGTCATGTATTGCGTTACACGTCATTTTTCAAACTTTTCGCGCCGCTGTGAAATATCAAGTTCCAGTACAGCGGCGAGCATTGGAGGGGGAAACGTGTCTCAACTCTCCCTAGAGGATCTCTAAACACACGGATTGCGGTCTATGGCCTTATCCATAACCTTAAAACGCATGTATAAAGTGCAAGGACATCAACCCTAATCATAATTTAACATGCTTGCTTAGGGCGCTTTCACACGATTGCAGATCAGCAGATTGCATGCAGAAGGTTCATAAGAGTGAAAGAGACAGGCTGTTCTCCATCTCTTTTACTCTTGTGGACTTTCTGCATGCATTCTGCTGATCGGCAATCGTGTGAAAGCGCCCTTACAAGCCACAAGTGACTATAAACGCCGTTTCATAACTCGCTTGCAATGAGGGGCAGGCAGCCTGAAAAAGTCGGCAAGAGTGAAAGAGATAGCGAAAGATCAGAATGGTCCGTCTCTTTCACTCTCATGAATATTCTGCAGGATGGCTGCCTGGCACTGCCGACAAGCAGAGGTATGAAAAGGCCTAAGGTGGAGTCCCATGTGGGCAGAAAACCTCGGCGTAAAGCAGAAACTAATGAGAGTGAGAGAGACGGACATATCTATTTGTCTCTTCCACTCTCATGAGTTTCTGCTGTACGCCGACGTTTTCTGCCCACATGGGACTCCACCTTTATTGTAGAATCTGAACATCGCCACAGTACTGAACAATAAATCAGGGACCTTTCACACGATTGCAGATCCGCAAGTTGCAGACTTGCGCAAGTCATGAGTTGTGAAAATAGATTTCCGTCAGCGGAAAAATCTCTGAATGGCAGTAATTTGAATGCTCGAGTTTTTTTAAATAGAAAATGTAATGTTTTTCAAATTTTAGGCAAGTTTATTGAGCTAAAACTAATTATATACGAATGAAGACGATGAACTAAATACATTTTTCAATGTTTTGACGAAAAGAAACGAACACATGCCAAATCAGCTGATTTCTCTCAAAGATATGTATGCATGAGTTTCGGGTGTTTCCTGTTTTGTCTCGCTTCTCAAACAAACTAATATTCTCGTGCACATAAGGTAACTGTTTTTGACAGTTGTTAACATAATAAATTATCATGAATAGGCATGTTGACTATTATTGTACCGAAGCAACTATATAGGTTATGTTTGGGGTTATATCGGGTACGCTTTCGTAAAGACGTGCCGTAAGTCTTATAAAGGCTGTTGTTTGCAATAGCATAATGTTTTTATGTTAACAAACACTAACTACACTTACCTTCTGTGCAAAAAAAATATTATTTTGTTGAAAGAGCGATACAAATCAGGGAACATCCAAAACGTATGTATACAGAACTTGGAGAAAAATCATATGATTTGGCGTGGCCTTGTGTCTTTTCATCAAAACACTAAAAAATGTATTCAATTCATCGCCGTTATTCCTCCATAATTATTTGTAGCTCAATACACTTGCCTATAATTTGAAAAACATAAAAGTTTTTATTTTTAAAAAATCGAGCATTCAAATTACCGCCATTCAGAGATTTTTCCGCTGACGGAAAAATCTCTATTTTCACAACTCATGACTTGCGCAAGTCCGTAACTTGCGGATCTGCAATCGTGTGAAAGGTCCATGAGGAGATTTCACAAGGAAAATCAGTATATCAGTAGCCAGCCTCAAAAGTCAGTAGATCTCCCGATAAATCAGTAGCAATGGCAACGCTGATGCTGGCTAAGAATTTTCTGCGTTGTGCAGGCTATGTACCTTCCCCCCTTACCGATTGAGGGTGACACCGCGGAGCCACTCAAGCTGAGTCTAATGAGTTCTTACGTCCTTACGTCTTATGGTTGATTCCCGAGTCATTCCTTTGGTGGTGATGAATGCCAGGGATACAAGTCGAGTCCGGAGTTTGAATTGTACAATTTTGACTGACTCTTAATCCATTTAAAATTAAACAATTTACATATTTTAAAATCAAATATTGAAGTTTTCAAAAATTTAAGTCGTCAGTAATTAAAGAAATGAAAACGTTCAATTTAATTAAATTTCAAGTTTTTGTAAGATATTGTTTCAGTCTACAATGTTTCAATTTGTATCCATTACGTGTCAAACTTAAAAACAATTATTATTTAATTGGTAGTAATAATAGTATCTTCATATAAAATGAACAATTACAAAATAAAAATATGTACCATTTGAAAATTACAATTTCAATTATTTTATTTAAAAACAATTTCATTTGTAAATAACTTTAAGATATATTGAGAAGTCTAAAAAAAAATTACCCTTTTGAGAAGTACGAAATATTCCATAATACTGGAAAGTGTTCATTATGATTCCTAAGAAAATTCATAATTAACACAATTATCAAAACATACTCTCGAAGATTCTATAAGCAGTAAAAAAATTGTATGAAAATTTTGATTGATTTTATTAAATATGTACAAGTTATGAAAAAATTTCTAAAATAATAAAAAATTTATAAATATTTCAAAAAGTCTAAAACAAAATGTAGATTTTTGAACATTTTGAAATTCAGTTAACAACATTTTTATGAATTTTTAATGATCTTAAAATAATACGGTATTTTCATATTCCTCCAAAACAAATTTTCATCATTTTCCGATCTAAAAAAATTTTTAAATAATTCTTAAAAATATATTGAAAAACAAAATTTGCATACATAAATAACAATTGAACAATTATTTATTTGGAATTATTTATAATTAAAATAATATAACTTCTCAATTGGAAATTATTCACTCTGAAGAGAAAAATTTCAATTGTCAAACTTTTAATGTTCATAGCTTGAAAATGATTTTAAAATTATATGAAATTAAATTTTGAAAAATTCAATGATTCATTCATCAATTTAAAGCATTGCACTTCTCTGAAGTCATATACAAAATCAAAATAGCTACAATTTGAACGTTACAATTTCAATTCTTTTATTTAAAAACAATTTAATTTGTACATAACTTTAAGATATATTCAGAAGTTTTTAAAAAATTACGTTTTTAAGAAGTTTGAAATATTTCATAATGCTGAAAAGTATTTATTATGATTCCTAAGAAAAATGATAATGAACTCAATGGTCAAAACATACTCTCGATGATTTTATAAGCAATTTTTTTCTATTTCAAACCATAGTAGAAAAAATTTGTGAAACTTTTGATTGATTTTATTAAATATTTACAAGTTATGAAAACATTTATAAAATAATAAGAAATGTATAAATATTTTAAAAAGTCTAAAACAGAATGTAGATTTTTGAATATATTTTGATTTTTATGAATCTTAAATGTTATTAAAATAATTACAAAATCAAAATATCTACAGTTTGAACGTTACAATTTTAATTCTTCTATTTAAAAACAATTTCATTTGTAATAGATTTAATTCATCTGTAAATAACTTTAAGATATATTGAGAAGTTTAAAAAAAAGTACGAAAATATATAAACGAAAAAAATAACGCTCATGAAAGGAAGAATATCAAGTGGTAATATTAAGCAATTTCAGAATAAATGATTATAAGAATAATAAGCGGAGAATGGCATGAATGAGCTAAACATGTGATTTTTGTAACGACGAAGCATGTGGAAATAAAATTGTATTCTATTCTACATTTTCAAACTGCAAAAATATGAAAATAAAATAAATTAATTCTTGATTGCATTTCCCTCTGATTGCTTCTTCAGTCCCTGAATTAGTTCTAATAATACAATGAAGTTCATTCATAAGCATTTTGACCAGTTGAAATGTGCCCATACACTACTCAAATTGTGACGAATATATATATATAATTAGCATAAATCAATAATTACAAACATTTTGAAAAAAACAGTACTTTTCTTTCTAAATTAATGTATAAACTATGCGAATGGTATCAAACTTTTCAATGTAGGCATTTAAATTGCGCGCCAACCGGCTCTTTTCAGCTTCGTGCATGATCGGTAATGACCGGACTCTCTCGGCTCCTAACGTTGGGGGAAGGTACCAAAGAGGAGCTCAAAACACTGTACGATGATCCGCTCGTGGATTTTACCTTTCGTGGCGGATAGTTACCACGTTTGTGCAGGGTCCTTTTATTTCCGCCGTCTGGCGATGTAAAATTTCGTTGATTTTTTTTACAGTGTAGCCACGCGCAACTGAAAAAACGTTAACCAATAGGAAGAATTCAGCCACCGGGGGCCATACTCGATAAGTTAGTGCGCGAGAATGTAGTATATTTGAAAGGACGTAAATGTCATGAGAGAAGATTTCAAGTAAAAGATAAACAAATTGTACAATTTGTACAATCAATTAAATTAGTTTGAAAATTATGTGATAGATGATATAAAATATTAAAAAATATATAACTTATTATCCTTGTAAAGTAGAGGAAATATGGATAACATAACCTCTCAATGCACATGAAAGATTTTACCTTTCAAGGAAACTGAAATGAAGTACCATTGCCTGAAAAGAAAACAGAAGTTTGTTTTGGGTCTCAAAGTACAAATAAATAAATGCAAAATATCGATATCATAGTCTGTATTATGATTATATCAGTTCTTATAATTTGTATATACATGCACGTAAATGCTAAAAAAAACCTCTTATTGTACACAGAGAAACATATTCACACCTTATATTCGTATGAAATAATGAATTTACAATGTAGAGGGTGTCCCAGTACTCAACAAAACATATTTGTATTTTTGAATTCTAACAAAAAAATGGCGTCGAAAATAATTATAAAAAAATTGTTCTAAAGTTAATAATTACCGAGTTATTAACAATTAAAGATTAACCAATCAGAAGCACGCGTTAGAAGGTCGACAGTCCATGTGCCATCGACAAGAGTGTGTGCATAAGCAAGTTCATTTCGTATAATTTCTCCTCGGATCGCTTTTGCAGTAGGTTGTGACTCTGGTGCAGCAACTTCACACGTTAACGAGATACAAAAATGGAAAAAGATATTTTCCACAATCAACAAAATTCGACAACATTCTCATGAACTCTGTAAATTCCCTTGAAATTTGTAGAATTTTCGAGTACTCAGTGGA
>CAKNXH010058822.1:0-10345 GCA_932178445.1 Andricus quercusramuli
CAGATTCAAACGAGACTTTTTGATTCCAAAGGGCTTGGAATGTCTTATGAAAATATTGATTCATCACTTGATCATGATTATAATCACAATAATCATAATTATCTGCCTAATTTATCTCACGTAAGTCTACAATTTTTCGATTATTTTTTAAGATTGAGTAAATCATCGTTATATTCAAGGACTTATATAAATTAAATATATTGCAAAAGCATCAAATATTTTTTTTTCTAGATATTAAATATGGACGACGCTTGCACACTTGTTAAGCATTTACGAAAAATTTCTGTCAGCAGTTCGTCATCTTTAGAATCTTCAGTCGAAAATATGCCACAGGTGCGTTGGAAATATCTTAAATAAGATGTTTACTATGTGTAGTCTAATTCAAAATTGAGCAATTTTCAAAATAATTTATGAAATTAAAAATGGACACAATGTTAATTGTTGCGGATTTTATTCCTTGAAAGATTCTTTGTATGATTTCTAAAACAAAATTTAATAAAACCAGATTGTATAGAATCTTCCAATAAATCAATTAATGTTGGGTCTAGGTTGATTTTTCCATTCAAATGTTTATTTATACCTTCTTTTTTTCAAATAGGCTCAAACAGCCTTCCCACAAATGGTATCACCGAATTCTGTTCCACCAATTCGTTCTGAAACTCCTCCAACGAGTATCTGCCAATATCATCCAAACATCGCCAGTTTTTACTGTTGGATGTGCAAACAACCTTATTGTGGAGATTGTGGAATCTACACTCATTCTGGACATCCTGCAACGATGCTCCACCATGAAATTGAAAAAGCCACTGGAAAATCCAATAAAATGATGATTGACATTCATACTGTACTAACAACAGTTAACAGTAACATTCATTGTGTGAAGGTAAGTTCTTCAGGATTAACAGATCCCCAAGTCTTGTAAATTCCTAAATGAATAAGTAACCCAAACACTTGATTTATTCTTCTAGGAAGCAAAGGTGTCCCTGAGAAGCAAAGTACAACAAGAGAAGACTGATTTGATGACTGAATTCTACCTTGCTAAGAGAGCCCTTGAGGACAGGTATCAAGCTTTGTTTGAAAAACTCAACAAGTCAACGAATCAGCGAGCTCAGCGCTTGTTGAAAAGAGAACATACTCTATTAAGCGGACATAGGGAACTAACTGAATTGTTGAACAATCAACACAGAGCGCAAAAGAACACACTGGTTACACGCAACCCTTTGTCACTCCTGATAGCAAATGACGTAGCAAGCAGAGCAACCTTGCGAATTGAACGTGACTGCTGGGACCACATGGTACCATACGAATTGGACAATTTGACTTTCGACACATCAGCAAAGTCAGTACTTGACGCTATTTCTGATTGGGGACGTACTAGGTGCATCATCAAGCCTGGAGCAATCGGTGATAAGAGAACTTTAAGAGGACCTCCGGATTCGAATGAAGTTCCTCCTTCCCTTCTTCAAAATCCTTCCGGAAGGCCAGTTCATGGATGTCCGAATGGAGTAGTGGTCTGGACAGAACAGAGTCAACCGACAAGAGATGACCGGTCCCCAATCAAACTTATTGGTGGCGTTGATAAAATGCTTCCTGACGGGAGCACTCTCAACAGACCTTGGGGTGTCACCTGCGACCGGAACTCCAACATTCTCCTTGCTGATAGATCAAATCATCGGATTCTGGTTCTTAAGGAAGATGGAACCCTAATCCGTAAATTTGGGGAAGAAGGTACTGGACCAGGTCAGTTCAACAGACCCGCGGGGATTACAGTGGATGCTCAGGATCGAATTGTCGTTGTTGATAAGGACAATAACAGGGTTCAAATCTTCACAACGGAGGGTGGATTCCTGCTTGAATTTGGGAGGAAGGGAGCTGCCCCTGGACGCTTTAACTGCCCCTGGGATGTAGCCACAAACAGTGCTTGTGAGATTGTTGTTAGTGATACCAGGAACGACCGAATTCAGCTCTTCAGTCCTAGTGGACAATTTCTGAGGATGTTTGGAGGATTCAAAATTGACAAATCCACATGGTTCAAGTCTGCTCGTGGGGTGGCTTTCCGGCCAGATGGTTGTATTGTAGTCACGGATATGAAGACTCATGACATTATTCGGGTTGACCCTGATTTTACAACTGCACAATCGTTGCCAGTTTTTAAAACAGAGTATGAGTCCTTATATAGACCTCAGGGTGTAGTTGTTGACGATGATGGTAACACAATCGTCTCTGATTCGAGAAATTGTTGCATTCGAATTTTTGATAAGAATGGTGTTTTCCGAAGTCAGCTTGGCACAGAAGGAGTTGGTCCTGACCAAATTGACAAGCCTTATGGAATTGCTTTGCTTCCGGATGGTCGAGTTGTTCTTGTTGACTCGGGCAACAATCGTATTGTGATCCGTTGAATGGAAGTTTTCTACGGAAATCTGGATTTTTAAATCAATTTTTAGTTGATTCAAACATTAGTAATTAATTATTTGTAATCTTGTTTTCAAGATTTAAAAAAAAAAATGTATTATTACGAAATATTTTTAATGAAGGCTTTTGACGAAGAAAATTTTTATAAGAACATCGTTGATTAGTGTATTAGTATCTAAGCTTTAGTCTCATCAAAGGTTACAGTGCTGTTTTTAATGGATTTGATTTATATTGTATTGTAGTAGTTAATCGTATTGTATATAATCTTTTTTATTCTCTACTAATCTTATAAGATTTTAAAATAATTTACAGTCATTGACTATATTGGCACTGAGGTTCTAAAAATCTAAACGATTCCCCGTTGATTATGACGTTATCTATGTAAGAAGAAAAGATTGGCAATAATAAAATTGAAAAGTGAACCAAACATTTGTTTTGTTATTCTTGCATTTTAATAATTTTCAGGAAAATTCGAGCGTTCTTTTTATTTGCAATATTTTCTTGGACAAATATGAAGATATATGATGATTCCCTAAAGAATTGTCATTTTCGAAAAACGTGGAGAAATTATTTTTTAAATTTATGATTTTATGATACAACCGGCAATATAAAAAAGGTTTCTTTAAAAAATATATTTTCAGTATTTTTTACAACTTTGAGAATGACTAGCAGTATAAATTTCGCAGATTTTATTTCTGGTGACCACCATAAATTTATGTATTGCCCTTGAGTTGAAATTTTAATTTCAAAAAGAAGGAAGATCAGGATGAATTCATTTTTATCTGTTGAAGAGGAAAATGTATCTACAAATCTAGTTTTTTTACGGAAGAATGGAAGATTCCATTATCCTTTACGATAATATTGGCCGTTCAGCTCTATTTAAACTTACAGATTTCAATGCAGGTGCCAAGATTTTTAAAAGGGATCACGATGGACCCTTCTTGGAAATTCTGGCACTTACTCGCCATTGATTTTTGAATGGCGCATAATAGATGCACCGAACTTCCACTTAAAGCTTTAAATTTCAAATTGAGTATCGACTGCTTTATTGCCAAAGATACAAAGAGGAAATAATGAATGCATTATCGTGGATGATGGGCTTACATTCCAAAAATCGTTTTCGGAACAATAAATAATTATTTTAAAGGAATAATGCAATTTTTATGTATGAAACTTTAAACAACCAAATTAATGTTAATTAATTATATTATTTTAAACTAAATAGTTGCATTTTTAATAAAAATAGAAGAAGAAATTCTATCAAGCCAAGAAAATTAATTTTCTGCCAAAAAAGAAAGATTTTCAACAAAATATATGAATTTCCAATTAATAGACACATTTCCAACTAAAAATAAAATAGTTGGATTTCCAATTTGAAAAAATAACTATCAACGGATAAATACGAATTTCTAACAAAATAGCTGAATTTTCTACCAAACGAATTTTCAAAAAAATACATCAATTTTCACCTGAAAAATGTGGATTTTAAACCAAAAATGGAACGTTTTAATAAACAATTTACATTCAACAGCAAAAAAAAAAAATTTTGAACAAAATATTCAAAATTTTCAATCAAAAAGATAAATTTTTAACTAAAAGTATGAATATTCCATTTAAAATAATAAAGGTTTAACAAAGTAGCTTCATTTTAAACTTGAAAGGATGCATTTCCAACAACAAAGAACACAGATTTTTAACTAGAATTATGAACCAAAAAATATAAATTCCCAACAAAAAATTTAATAGTTGATATTTCGACAAAAAAAATTTGATTTTAAATGAAAAACAGTTGAATTCAACAACAAAAAAGTGAATTTTCAACACAAAACATAATAGTTGATATTAAAACTAAAAAAATCTTTTTTTTTCGAGAAAATTCAAAAAGATTTTTTAAGACTTCAGATAAGTTTAAAGAAATGTTTAGAAAATTGCATGAGAATTTTTTTCTATTTTATAGGATTTTATACATTCTTGGAAATCTGTTAGAGTTGTAATTTCTTAAAATTAATTTTTCATGATAAAAAATAACTTTAAATATTTCCTGGAATCTTAAAAACCTTTTTTTATTATAGAAACTTTCAAAATCATTAAGGAACTTGAAAATTTCATTTCAAAATCTGAAAATCTACATTTTATTTCAAGTTTATTCAACCAATTTTAATTATTAAAATTTTTTCAAAAAAATTCTACATATCTTTTAAAATGATTCGATTTTTCCTAAAATTTGGAGAGAAAAATATCTGAAAAATTACAATAAATATCCTCATAATCATCGAGTTTCATTTTTGAAATGTTTTGAAATTTTTTTCAATATTATTCTTCCAACCAAATATGAATTTGGACTAAAATCAAAAATCAAAAAATGAATTTTCAACGGAAAATATAATAATTTATAATTATAATAAAAAAGATTTTCAATCGAGAAGAACTTAATTTATCTAAAAAGACAACTTTCAACCAAATATCTGTATCTTCAGTCAAAAATATTTTAATTTTAAATCAAACATTTGCAATTTTTATTTAAAAAAAATGAAATTTCTAGCAAGGAAAATAAATTTTTAAACCAAAAAGACAAATTTGCAATGAAATTGTAGAATTTATAACCAGAAAAGATTGTTCAGTCCAGAATAAAAACAAGTTTTAGGCAAATTATAATTTGAAGGAATTGATCATTTTCGAAACGAAATAAAAATTTCGCTGACTTTTTATTCATTTTTTAATTGCTTTGAGTTTATATAAATATAATTCTTATAAATTTCTCGAAAAAATTTTTTTTTGAAGATTCCAGATATGACGAAAAAGTATTTAGAAAGTTTTTATGACTTTTTTTTTGTTTTACAGGAGCTTGGAAAAAATTCAAGAATATTTGATAAATGTTCGGAAATCTTTCAAAGTTTTGAAACATTTTTAATCTTCAGAATTTCAAGAATTTCTAAATATCTTTGAACTGACTCGAATTATTCCTAAAATTGTTTCGAAATCTTCTGGATTGATTTTTGACAATTTTGAAAATCTTTTGTGATTAGAACCCTTCTTAATTTTTTCTCTAAAAATTAATTGAAAAAAAATTTATAATTACTTTAAATATTTACAATAATTTAAAGAAATTTTCTTTACTATCTTTAAACCTTTTAAAATCTTTAAAAAACTTCAAAATCTTAAAAATCTACATATACTTTTAAGTTTTCTCGAAATTTTTTCAAAACTTTTGAATATCTATTAAAATGATTCAAATTTTTCTTGAGATTTAAAAAAAAATCTGAAATAAACAAAAATTGCTTTCGAATCTTCCAGACTCTTTTTTGATAATTTTGGAAATCTTTTCAAATGTCTTTAAAATCTGTGTAAATATTTTCTTGGAATTAATTTATTAAAAATTGATTAAATTATTTAAATTGATTTTTCATTTAAAATTATCCCTAAAATCTCAAAATTTTATTTCAAAGTCATGAAAAATCTACATTTGTTTAAAATGTTGTGAAATATTTTCAAATTTTAAATCATCTCTGAATCTTATAAAAATTTCTAAAAGAATGAAATATTTTTTTAATTGATTCAAAGTTTTGAAAATATTTTTCCAAATCCTGCAAAAATTAAAAAAATGGTTTAAAAACTTTCCAGATTTTTTTTCAACATATTTTTAAATCTTCAAAACTCACAATTATTATTTTTAAATAAAACCTGAGACAAAATCTAAATTTTCATGCAAATTGTTTCTAATACAAAAAATACTATTTTATACTGATAATTATATATTTACATATATTGTTTAAACAATTTATTATTGTTTTTGAATATATTATTTCAGAGTAATGCTAAAAAGTTGCAGGTTTTTCTGAAATTTTCCGTTTTTCTTTGACTTTGACTTTTTAGTTAGGAACAAATATTAATATTAATTTAAACAAAAAGACAAAAAGTAACTTTCTCAAGGAAATATATTTCAAACATCTGTTTTATTTCAGAAAAATATATTCAGAATAAAGAAAAAGATTGTTTAAAATATGATTCTGTCTATTTTTCATTAATTAGCTGTTCATAACTAAAAAGGCAAAGCAAAGTTGAAAATTTCAGAAAAAACCGCAAAAAATTCAATTAAAAACCGGAAAATATCTGGCATTAATATAGATGACAATAGTTGTAAACAATAATAATTTGTTCCAACAATTATTAATTATTAAGTCACTCCAAGTGAAAAATAGACAAATGGTTTCGAAAATTTCAAAAAAAAACCCACAATTTTTAGCATTACTCAAAGAGAAAATTTTCAACAATAATCACAAATTTTTTAAACAATTATGTTTTATCAACATTAATACACAAAGCAGTATTTTATATATTAGAAACAATTTTCATTTTTAAAAAACCGTAAAATTTTTTTTTCATTTTATGCGAGATTTTATGGCTAATTATCGAGATAAATGTTGAAAAACGTATTTTTTTCTCATGGTGAATACCTGTTAAACTTCATGGGACTCGTCACCTCTAAATATAAATTTTTTTCAAAACCAAAAAAATTCATTTCTTTTGGATTCCTAAAAATTTCCGGGCGATATGCATAAAAAGTCGAAAAAAAATTTCCATTGCATTTTTGGACCATCCTGCCTAATGTATGCTCTTCGTAAATTAAGACAATCTAAGTTATTGTCCATAATTTTATTTTTCTCATCTCTTTGAAAGCGTAAATTAGTTTACAAATTATAGATTAGTTTTGAAAATTTTCCGATGACCGAGATTTTCTGGTATTTGTTGTCGAGTCTGGACTCGGGAAGTTTAGGCCCTAAGCCTAAACTCCTAATAAAGGTTCCTGTAATTTAATAGGGCCACCACAGGTCACAAAACCTTGGGCTTTAAATTTCACTTCCTGTGGGTTTCAACTTTTCAAGTGACACAAAATTCAGATTTTGGCAGTGATTTATAATTTTGCCTATTTTTCTTCTCAAATAGAATAGAAACTGAATTTGCATAATTGAGAAGTAACCGAACAAAATGTGACAAATACAGTTCAGTTAATGCCTCAATATTTTACCAATTTTCTAACATTAAGCAAAGAGAATATTATCAACAATGATAATAAATTGTTTAAACAATTATTTTGTTAACTTTAATTCATTATCACTTCACTTCAAATGAAAATTGGACAAAAAGCCAGACATTTCGACAAAAAAACGCATCTTTCTAGTATTATTCAAATATAATATTACTAATAATTCTAATAAATTGTTTAAACAATTTTTTTGTAAACTTAAATTCATTACTACTTCACTCCAAATGAAAATTAAACAAAAAGCCAGAAATTAAAAAAAAACCCATCTTTCTAGCATTATTCAATTATAATATTATTAATAAGTATAATAAATTGTTTAAGCAATTATTTTGTTAAATTTAATTCATTATTACTTCACTCCGAATGAAAAGTGGACAAAAAACCAGAAATTAAAAAAAACGCATCTTTTCAGCATTATTCTAATATTATTAATAATTATAATGAATTGTTTAAACAATTATTTTGTTAACTTAAATTTATTATTACTTCACTACAGATGAAAATTGGACAAAGAGCCAGAAATATAAAAAAAATCCGCATCTTTCTAGCATTATTCAAATATAATATTATTAATAATTATGATAAATTGTTTAAACAATCACTATTGTTAACATTAATGAACTATCACTTCCCTCTAATTTAAAATTGGACAACAAATGGAAAATTTGTGAAAAAACCGCGTCTTTATTACTCCATTCTGTGAGAAAATTGCTAAAAACAATAATAAATTGTTTAAACAATTCATGAAAATATCTAATTTTCAGTATTAAGTCATATTTTATGTATTAGAAACAATTTGCATTAAAAAAATCGCAAAAAGTCATAATTAGCGCCAAAAACTCGCAAAACCCATTTTTTCACTTATGGGGTTTCTTTGGGACCCTATAAAACCGACTTATGGGGGATGATATTTGAAAATTAATATTTTGTTCGTATTCTATGGCTAATTGTGAAAAAAAATTGTTGAGTTTCAACTCGATTGAGATAATATTGAGGATTCTGAATAAGATTTACAAAAACGTCTTTTTTTCTTATGGGAAATACATGTTAAACTTCATGGGGCTTGCGCCAACCCTAAATATCATTTGATAAAAAAAAAAAAAAAAAAATGATTTTTTTTTTGGGTGGATTAGAACAAATTTAGGGGTGTCCCCATAAAAATTGAAAAAAAAATTTGGACCACCCTAATAGACAATCAAAATTTATTTAAACAATAATTTTTGCTATATTATATTGAATTCACCCCAAGTGAAAAGTGAACAAAAAGTTGAAAATTTCAGAAAAAGCCGCAATTTCTAGCATTATGCAAAGGTAATATTATTAACAATAATAGTACATTGTTTAAACAATTATTTTTGTTAGCATTAATTAAGTATTACCTCAGTCTAATTGGAAATTGGACAAAAAACGGAAAATTTTAGAAAAAAACGCGACTATCTATCTCCATTCTAAGAGAAAATTGCTGAAAACAATAATAAATTGTTGATAAAATTTATTTAAACATCTAGTTATAAAAAAAGTAGTATTTTATGTATTTGAAACAATTTTTATTTAAAAAAAAAACGCAAAGAAAATATAATAATTTTAATAAATAATATTTTTTGGTTGAAATATCAACTATTACATTTTACGTTGATTGTTAAAGATTCATCTCTTTGTTTAAAAAAAAACCATTTTAGTAAAAATCAGGTTTTTGGTTGAAAATTTGACTAACTGAAAATTTAACTTGTCCATTTTCTGGTCAAAAATTCAACTCATTTAGGAAAATTCGTTTTTTTTTTAAATTGATCTTTTCAGTTTAAAATTCAACTATCTGTTTGAAAATTTACTTTTTTCAGAAAATTCTTCTTCTTTTGCTTGTAAATTTATTCATTTTGGTTAAAAATTCATTTATTTGATTAAAAATTAAAATTACTTTGTCTAAATGAAAAATTTTATATGAAAATTAATTTTTCAGTTGAAAATTCGACTTTTTGATAGAAAATTAATCTTCTCATCTGAAAATTCATCTTTTTGGTTGCAAATTTAAATATTTTGTTCAAAACAACTTTTTTGGTTCAAAATTATTTTTTTAACTGAAAATTGAACTATTTTATTTTTGGTTACAATTTTTTTTAGTCGCGAATTCATTCCTTTCCATGAGAATTCAACTATTTTATTAAAAATTTCGTTGTTAAAATTAAATTTTAAACTTAAAAATTATTTAAATATAAATTCTGAAAGTAAGAAAGGATTCAGGAAAATTGAAATAATGTGCAAAAATGAAGAAATAAAATTTATATATTCTGGGAGAAGAAATTAATGTTCAACCAAGAAAGATAATTTTCAATCAATAAGATAATTTTATACCAAAAAAGATGAATTTTTAACCAATTACATAAATTTTTAACAAAATACATCAATTTTCAACAAAATAGTTAAATTTTTAAGCAAAAAAATTAATTTTCAGCTTAAACAAGGAATGTTGAACAACAACAAAGAAATTGTTTTCAAACAAGATGATTATTTTTTTTACAAAAAACAAGGAATTTTCAACAGAATAGATAAATTTTAAAATAATAAAAAAAAACATTTTCAACCCAAAATGGAATAATTATATTTATAGTTGAAAAAATAAAGTTTTAACTATAAAAAAGAATTTTTCAGAGAATAATTAAATTTTTAACCAAAAAAATAAATTGTCTACAAAAAATATGAATTTTTCACGAAGAAGATTAATATTCTGACCGGCGACAAATTTTCTACAATATAAATTAACTTTCAACCTGATAATTGAATTTTCAACTTAAAAAAAATTCAACCAAACACGGAGTAGTTAAATTTACAGTTTAAAAATTAATTCTCATCTATAAAACATTGTCAACAAAATAATTAAATTTTGAACATTTT
>CAKNXH010058822.1:18466-42774 GCA_932178445.1 Andricus quercusramuli
GCTGAATTTATATTCAAGAAGATTGATTTTTCACCAAAATAGAAAGAATTTTCAACACAATAATTAAATCTTCAACCAAACAGATGGATCTTCAACTAATAAAATGAATCAATTCTCAACCATTATTGGACAAGTATAATTTTCAGTTAATAAACTTAATTTCCAACTATAAAGAACGAATTTTCAACAAAATAATTAAATCTTCAACCAAACAGATAGATCTTCAACTAATAAAATAAATTCTTCACAAAGTAGTTGAACTGTTAATCAAGAAGTTGAATCTTAAATCAAAGAAATTGATTTTTAAATGAAATAGAACGAATTTTCATCATGATAATTAAATCTTCAACCAAAGAGATGAATTTATAATTAATAAAATGAATTCTTCACAAAATAGTTGAATTTTCAACCAAGAAATTGAATTTTTATCTAACAAGATTGGTTTTTAACTGAGAAAAATGAATTTTTAACAAAATAATTATATTTTGATTCAAAGAGATGTATCTTCAACTGATAAAATTAAATTTTTAGAAAGTAGTTGACTTGTTAACCACGAAGATTGATTTTTAACTGAAAAAGAAAGAATCTTCAAACAAAGAGATAGATCTTCAACTGATAAAATGAATGAATTTTCGAACATTATTGGACAAGTTATATTTTCAGTTAATAAAATAAATTTCCCACTAAAAAGGACGAATATTCTACAAAATAATAAAATTTTCAACCCAAGAAATGGATCTTCAACTAATAAAATAAATTCTTCACAATTTGAGTTTTAAATGAAAATGAAATAATTTTCAATATAATATTTGAATTTTCAACCGAAGAGATGAATTTCCAACTAAAAAAAAAACAGATTTTAAACAAAACAATTAAATCTTCAACCAATAAAATGAATCAATTTTCTACCATTAATGGAAAAGTTCAATTTTCAGTTAATAAAATTATTTATCAACTAAGAAAAACGAATTTTCGACAAAATAATTAAATCTTCAACCAAAGAGATGGATCTCTATCTGATAAAATTAATTCTTGACAATGTAGTTGCATTTTTGATCAAGAAGATTGATGTTCAACTAAAAATGAACGAATTTCAACAAAATGATTAAACGTGTATTAGGAGATGGATCTTCAACTAATAAAATGAATTCTTCACGGAACAGTTGAAATTTTAACCAAGAAGTTAAATTTATATTCAAGAAGATTGATTTTTCACCAAAGTAGAAAGAATTTTCAACACAATAATTAAATCTTCAACCAAACAGATGGATCTTCAACTAATAAAATGAATCAATTCTCAACCATTATTGGATAAATTAAATTTTCAGTTAATAAAATCAACTTTCAACTAAAAAGAACGAATTTTCAACAAAATAATTAAATCTTTAACCAAAGAAATGAATCTTCAACTAATAAAATAAATTCTTCACAAAGTAGTTGAACTGTTAATCAAGAAGTTGAATCTTAAATCAAGGATATATTGATTTTTAACTGAAATAGAACGAATCTTCATCATAATAATTAAATCTTCAACCAGAGAGATGAATTGACAATTAATAAAATTAATTCTTCACAAAATAGTTGAACTTTCAACCAAGAAGTTGAATTTTTAATCAGGAAGATTGATTTTTGACTGAAAGAGATGGAAATTAAAAAAAAATCAATCTTCAACCACACAGATAGATTTATTAATTTTTTACTAAAATGAACGACTTTTCAACAAAATAATTAAATCTTCAACCAAAGAAATAAATCTTTAACTAATAAAATAAATTCTTCATAAAAGTAGTTGAACTGTTAATCAAGAAGTTGAATCTTAAATCAAGGAGATTGATTTTGAACTAGAGAGAACGAATTTTTGATGAAATCATTAAATCTTCAACCAAAGAGATAGATCTTCAACTAATGAAATGAATTCTTAACAAAATATTTGAACTCTTAACCAAGAAGATGAATCTCCAATCGATAAGATTGATTTTTAATTAAGCGGGAACAATTTTCAAGAAACAAATTAATCTTCAACCAAAGAGATGGATCTTCAACTAATAAAATGAATCAATTTTCAATCATTATTGGACAAGTTAAATTTTCAGTTAATAAAATTAATTTTCAACTAAAAAGAAGGAATTTGCGACCAAATAATTAAATTTCCAACCCAAGAGATGGATCTTCAACTAATAAAATGAATTTTTAACAAAATAGTTGAACTTTACATGAAGTAGTTGATTTGTTAATCAAGAAGATTGATTTTTAACTGAAAGAGAAGGAAATTTCAAATAAAATAAATCAATCTTCAACTAAAAAGATTGATCTTCAACTAATAAAATGAATTCTTAACAAAATAGTTGAACTTTCAACCAAGAAGTTGAATTTTGAATGAAGAAGGTTGATTTTTAACTGAAAGAGAAGGAAATATCAAACAAAATAAATCAATCTTCAACCAAACAGATAGATCTTCAACTAATGAAATTAATTATTAACAAAATATTTGAACTTTCAACCAAGAAGATGAGTTTTCAATTGATAAGATTGATTTTTAATTAAAAGGGAAAAATGTTCAAGAAATAAATAAATCTTCAACCAAAGGGACGGATCTTCAATTAATGAAATAAATTCTTAACAAAATAGTTGAACTTTTAACCAAGAAGATGAATTGTGAATCAAGAAGATTGATTTTCAACTGAAAGAGAAGGAAATTTCTAATAAAAAAAATCAATCTTCAACCAAAGAGATTGATCTTCAACTAATAAAATGGATCAATTTTCAAAAGTTAAATTTTCGTTTAATAAAATCAATTTTGAACTAAAAAGAAGAATTTTTTGACAAAATAATTAAATCTTCAACCAAACAGATGGGTCTAGAACTAATACAATGAATCCATGTGCAACCATTAATGGAAAAGTTAAATTTTCAGATAATAAAATCAATTTTCAACTAAAAAGAAGGAATTTCGACGAAATAATTAAATCTTCAACCAAACAGATGGGCCTTCAAGCAATAAAATAAATTCTTGACAAAGTAGTTCAATTTTCAACCAAATGGTTGAATTGTCAAGGAAAAAAGATAAATTTTCAATTTATGGACGATCCCTGACAAGCAAGCATAAAGGTAAAGAGTTCTGTTGCCAATTAAGTAGTTTCTTTCAAAGTTCGTAAATCTTGGAGAAATAATATCTGGAAGAATCTGCACCTACTCGTAAAACGTAAACTGCAAAGGACATCATAGACATCATAGACATCATGGGCAAGGCAAGAGAAGAGGAAACGCTTTGGGTCTCTCCAGGTGCAGAGGGAAAAGAGAATGGATTCCGAAATGCAAAGCAGCTTTGTCGTAAAACCGCTTGGCGCTTGTAAATCCGTTTTTCGGCCAGAGTTCCGACACGAAAAGAAGAATGGACATTACCTGCTTTTGGTGATTTTCACGGAAACGCCACTGTTCTCCCCTCCTAGGTACCTGACAATAATCTTCGCCAGGTCAGGTTCAAATGTTCAAACTTGTTTGTACCCTCGTTTAAACTTTAAACGATTGCTTATTCTTATACTTACTTGCTTGCTTGCACTTTTTCACTATATTGCCTCCTCCTCTATCTCTTTCTCTTTCTCTTGCTCTTTCTCTTTCTTCAATTATTGTTTCTCAAATTCAGGACCTTTGTCATTCAAACTCTTCAGTTTGGAATCGTTTCCACTTTCACTCAAAGAAATATTTCTCTTGAATTGAAGAAACTTTTTCTTTAACATCATTTTTGGTATTTTACCAAAAATAACTTGAAGTTAATGAAAATTTGCCTTTTTGTCGTACCCAAAGCGTTTATTGAAAAGCGCATGGCGCCATTTTCGATTATTTCTCGAATCATCTCGAAATCACTCGAAACAGTTTGAAACTATTGTTGTCCGGAAACTCGTGTTAGTGATTGGATGAAGCTTTAATTTTTTTTGTCATTTGAAAAAAGAGTCTGCAAACTTCAAATTTATGTAAAATGTAAGGTTATCTAAATATGTATTCAATAATAAAAATCAATGTATTTTTGAAGATTTAAAGAATGAAGAAGCTTTTTAAGAATGTTGAAGGGTTTCAGGGTAAAAAAAATTAAGAGATTACAAAAGATTTTCAAAATCTTCATAACAGATTCTGGAAAATTTTAAAGCAATTTTTGTAATTTTTCAGAATTTTCCGAAAATTTTTGGAAAAAGTCGAATAATTTTAGAACATATTTAGAAGGTTTAAAAATTTTGAAAATATTTGAAAAAGTAATAGAAAATTATTATATATTTCAAAAATTTAAAACAGAATTTGAATTTTTGAAGATTTCGAAGCTTTTTAAAAAGTTTCAAAGGCATAAAAAAAATAACAAAATTCCTTAATATTTCCTGGAAAACTTGAACTGAATTTTTATTTTGAAAATAAATTTAAAGAATGAACTGACAGAGATTTCAAAAGATTTTGAATTATTTTCTAAAATTTCGAAAGAGAATGGCAAACATTTTCCAACAAAATCTTTCGATTAGCACAGTTACAAAATTTCGAAAGGTTTTAAAAGGTTTCACGATAATAAAAAATATTTCTCATAATTCACGGGATAATTTAAACTGATTTTCTATTTCAGAAAATTAATTTTAAGATAATTTTTTTTTTTAAATTCAACATTTCAAAAAATTTCTAAAATTGTCAAAATAGAACGTGGAAGATTTGAAAGCAAGTTTTTTAATTTTTCAGAATTTCCAGAAAAATTTAGGAAGAATTCAAAGAATTTTGAAATATGTATATACAGAAGGTTTGAAAGTTTTTGATATAATTGAAAAAGTAATTTGAAATTTGAAAACATTTCAAAAATTTAAAACAAAATGTAAATTTTTGAAGATTTCGAAACAAATTTTGAAACTTTTAAAGAAGTTTAAAGGGATTCTTTCTTAAAATTCCTGGGAAAATTTAAACTGAATTTTTATTTTGAAATTTAATTTTAAGAGAAAATTACACACGATTTCAAAATTTTAAAAATTATTTTCGAAAATTTCGAAAAATCTTTCCATTAGCAAGATTCAAACAAAAAAAAATTATTTTTTTTTCACTAAAAATGTTTCACGATAATACAAAATATTTCTTATAATTAATTTTTCAGAATTTCAAGAAAAATTTTGGATGAATAATAAGAATTTAAAAAGATATTTAGAAGGTTTAAAAGATTTGAAAATGGTTAGAAAATAATTTTAAGTTTGGAAAGATTTCCAAAAATTTTTAACAAAATGAAAATTGACGATTTCCAAAAAACATTGGAATCTTTTTAAGAAGTTTGATAGGTTTCAAGAAAATAAAAATATTCCTTGAGATTCCTGGGAACATTTTTAATGACTTTCTATTTAGAAAAACTAATTTTAATAGAAAATTTGTAAAAGTTTCTAAATATTTGAAAATATTATAATTTCAAAATACTTCTACATATTTCGGAAACATCTGGAAGATTTAAGGCAATATTTTTAAATTTTACAGATTTTTTTTAATTTTTAGGAATATTTCGAGTTAAACTTCTGAAAGTCCTAAATATCTTTCAAACTAACTAAAATTTTTTCTAATATTTTTCAAAATCCTGAAAAATAAAAAACTATACTTTTTTGGCATATCTGGAAGCTTCGAACAAATTTTGAATTTTTTTAAGAATCTTAGGAAAATTAAATATTTATTCAACTTTAAATGTAAATGAAGAAATAAACTTGAAAAAAAAAATTTGGTAGTGATTTTTATTCTGTTTTTTAAATTATTTATCGCCAAAAAATAATAATTTGTGTGTTTTTTTTTCTTTCATGAGTGAAAAATCTTTTTTAGGATTCACTTTTTTTGACTAAAAATTCATTACTTTAGTTAAAAATTCATCTCTTTGGTTCACAGTGTCACTATTTCGTCGAAAATTGGTCCTTTTCAGTAGAAAATCCCTCTATTTCCTTAAAAATTCATATTTTCATATTAAAAATTGAACTGTTTTATAGAAAATTTGTCTGTTTAAAAAAAAAACGTAATATTTTTTGGTTTAAAATGCAACAGGTAAAATTCAATTTTTTTGGTCTAAATAATATATTCAATAATTTAATAATAATAATCAATGGAACAAAGGCCTTCAACACTTTGAAACACAACATTAATTTTTTTCCATTTATAAAATATAAGATAGAATACAAGTGTCTGTTAATTGCTAAAGTTTTCCTAATTTTTAAATTACAAATATTTTAAACACATTACCATTTTCAACAGTTTCGATTAAATTTTTTTTTTTTTTTATTGTTGATCCACTAAATCGAGCTATTTCCCATTTTTTTATTATTAAAAAGCACATGGCCCCATTTAGTGTAAGTGATTAGATGAAGCTTTATTTTTTTTGCCATTTAGAAAAAGAGTCTGCAAACTTCAGGATGATGAAAAATGTAAGATTATCTGAATAATATACATTCAATAATAATAATCAATGTAAGAAAGGTGTCCAGAATTTTGCTATACAAAATGTAATTTGTAGATTTCTGAAGATTTTAAAAATGATAAAGCTTTTTAAGAATTCTAAATGGTTTCAAGATACTAAACAATTTTTTTCATTCCTGGGTTAATGTAAACTAATTTTTTAGTTTGAAAATAAATTTTAAGAGGAAAATTGACAAGGATTCCAAAAGATTTTGAATCATTTTCTAAAACTTCGAAAATGAATGGGAATGATTTTCAAGCAAAGTTTTTCAATTAGCTAGATTACACAGATTTATAAAAAATGCGAGCGAGTTTAAGTTTAAGACATTTTAAAATTTTAAAAAGATTCAAATTAAATTTAAAATGGAAAATCATTCAACATTTTTGCAAAATGTACATTTTTAAATATTTGGGAAGAAATTGTTGAAGCTTCTTGAAGATTTTGAGGATATTCACGATAGTAAAAAAATTGTCTTAAAATTCATGGGAAAATTTGAACTGATTCTTTATTTTGAGAAATTAATTTTAAGAAAATATTTTAAAATATTTTAAAATATGACAACAAATTTTAAAAGATGACAAAAGATTTGTCAAATCTTCATAACAGATTCTGGAAGATTTAAAGGGAAATTTTGTAATTTTTCAGAATTTTAAGAAATTTTTTGGAAAAAGTCGATACATTTTAACAGATATTCATAAGTTTTAAAAGTTTTGGAAATAGCTAAACAAATGATTTAAAAATATTTCAAGAAATCTAAAACAAAATGTAAATTTTCAAGATTTCGAAAAAAATGAAAAACTTTTCAAGAAGTTTAAAAGGCTTCAAAAAAATGAAGAAACTTCATTAAAAATCCTGGAAAAATTGAAACTAATTTTTTAGTTTGAAAATAAATTTTAAGAGAAAATTGTAAAAGATTTCAAAAAATTTTAAATTATTTTCTAAAATTTCGAAAAAGAATGGGAAAGATTTTCAAGCAAAATCTTTCCATTAGCAGGATTGCAAAATTGTATACAAAATTTGAAAAAATTTTTTAAAAATATTTCACGATGATAAAAAATATTTCCCATAGTTCATGGGATTATTTTAACTGATTCTTTATTTTGAAAAATTAATTTCAAGATAAAATTTAGTTTGTTTTTTAAAATTTCAAAAGATTTTCAAAAGATTTCCAAATTATTGTCAAAAAAGTACTTGGAAGATTTGAAGGCAAGTTTTTTTAATTCTTCAGAATTTCAAGACAAATATTAAAAAAATTTGAACAATTTTGAAAGATATTTAGAAGGCTTCAATGTTTTCAAAATTGTTAAGAAATGATTTTAAGTTTGAAAAGATTTACAAAAATTTTGAACAAAATGTAAATATTTGCAGATTTCAAGAATATAAAAAAAAGTTCCATTTTCTCAAGAATCTTAGAAAATATATATATTTCAATTTATTTAACTTTAAAAACAAATGAACAAATAAATTTAAAAAAGAAATGTTTCGTAGAGATTTTTGTTTTGTATTTTAAATTATATATCCCCCAAAAATAATGATTCGGTTGAGTTTTTTTTTCTTCCACGACTGAAAAATGTTTTTTAAGATAACATTTGAACTATTTAGTTGAAAATTCATCTATTTGGATTGAAAATTATACTGTTTTTGTTGAACACTCCACTACTTTTTTTTTAAATTCATTAATTTTGTCAAAAATTCATCTCTTTGGTTAACAATGTCACTATTTCGTTGAAAAATCGTATTTTTTGGCATTTAGAAAGATTTCACGATAACAACAAATATTTCTGAAAATTCATGGGATAATTAAAAAAAAATGTTTGAAAAAAATTGATTTTAAGAGAAAATTGATTTCACAACATTTTTAATTATTTTCGAAAAACTTCAAAAAAGAATATGAACGATTTCAAAGCCAATTTTTTCAATTAGCAAAATTACAAAGTTTTATAAGAATTTTGAAAAAAAAAATTGGAAGGTTTCACGATAATAAAAAATATTTCTCAAAATTCATGGGTTAATTTAAACTGATTTTTTATTTCGAAAAATCAATTTTAAGGGAAAACTGCTGAATATTTTAAAACATTTTTATTTATTTCCTAAAATTTCGAAAAAGAATGTAAAAGATTTTAAAGAACAATGTGCAATTAGCAAGAAAACAAAGTTTTATAAGAAATTAAAAACAAAAAATGTTGGAAGGTTTCACGATAACAAAAAATAGTTCTTAAAATTCATGGGATAATTTAAACTAATTTTTTATTTTTTTAAATTAATTTTAAGGGAAAATTGTCGAATATTTTTGAACATTTTGATTTATTTCCTAAAATTTCGAGAAATAATGTGGACGATTTCAAGGCAAAAATGTTCGAATAGCAAGATTACAACGTTTTTTTTTTAATTCGAGCAAGTTTAAGAGATATTCGAAAGTTTTAAAAATATTTAAAATTAATTAAAAAAATTGAAAATATTTCAAAGAAGTTTTTAAAAACTTTTCAAAGATTTTGGAAGGTTTTACATAATAAAAAAATGTCTTAAAATTATTGGCCAAATTTAAACTAATTTTTTTCTTTTAATTAATTTTAAGGGAAAATTGACGAATATTTGAAAACATTTTCATTTATTTCCTACAATATCGAAAAAGTATGTGAACGATTTTGAAGAAAAATTGTTCAACCAGCAAAATCAAAAAGTTTCATTAACAATTTGAAACAAAAAATTTTGAAAGGTTTCACGATGATAACAAATATTTCTCAAAATTCATGGGCTATTCTCAAGTATTTTTCATTTGGAAAAATTAATTTTTTGAGAATATTTAGAAAAATTTAAAACCTTTCAAAAGACTTCCGATATTTATTGTCAAAACAGAAACTGTAAGATTTAAAAGCAAGTTTCTTCATTGTTCAGAATTTCAAGAAAATTGTTGGAAAAATCTTAAGGATTTTCAGAGATTTTTCGAAAGTTTGAAAGTTTTGAAAATGGTTAAGAATGATTCCAAATTTGGAAAGTTTTCCCAAAATTTCAAATAAAATTTAATTTTGGAAGATTTCGAAAAAAACATAATATTATTTTAAGAAATTTGAAACGCTTCTAGAAAATAAAAAAACTTTTTTGAGATTCCTGAGAAAGTTTTAAACGAATTTTTATTTTGAAAAATTAAGTTTTAAAGAGAAAATGGCAAAGATTTTTTAACAAAATCTTTCGATTAGCAAGATTAACAAATTTTATTAAAAAATTCAAAAGGTTTCACGATAGTAGACAACATCTATGTCAAAACATAATCTGAAAGATTTTGAGGCAAATTTTGTAATTTTTCAGAATTTGAAGAAAAATTTGGGCAGATTTCAAAGAATTTTGAATGATATTCAGAAGGTTTACAAATATGGAAATAGTGGAAAAAGTCATTTGAAATTTGAAAATATTTCATAAATTTGAAACAAGATGTAAATTTTTGAAGATTTCGGGAAAAATGTTGAAGCTTTTTAGGAAGTTTGAAAGGCTTCAAGAAAATAAAAAAACTTTCTTAAAATATCTGGGAAAATTTAAACTGAATTTTTATTTTGAGTATTAATGTTAAGAGAAAATTTACAAAGATTTCAAAATTTTTAAAATTATTTTCGAAATTTTCGAAAAATCCTTCCTTTGGCAAGATTCAAAACATTAAACAAAAATTAGTTTCAAAAGGTTTCACGATAATACAAAATATTTCTCATTATTCATGGGATAATTGAAACTGATTATGTATTTTGAAAAATTAATTTTAAGATAATATTTAAACAAAATTTTAACATTTCAAAAGATTTCAAAAATGGTCAAAACAGAATATCGAAGATTTCAAGACAAGATTTTTAATTTCTCAGAATTTCAAGGAAAATTTTGGAAGAATTCAAAGAATTTTAGAACATCTTTAGAAAGTTTTGAAAATGGTTAAAAAATGATTTCAAGTTTGGAAAGATTTCCAAACATTTCAGACCAAATGTAGATTGAATATTAAAAAAAATAAAATCTTTTTAGAAAGTGTGAGAGGTTTTAAGAAAATAAAAAAATGTCTTGAGCTTGCTGGGAAAATTATTAATTATGTTTCATTTTTAAAAATTAATTGTAAAAGAAAATTTGAAAAAGTTTCAAAATATTATTATAATTTAAAAATATTTTGAAAATATCTGGAAGATTGAAGGGCAATGTTTTAATTTTTAAAGATTTTTCAAAATTCTAGGAATATTTCGAGTCAGTTTGAAAGATATTTATTTATCTTCCAAACTTTTAAAAGTGCTGAATATCTTTCAAACTGACTCCAATTTTTCCTAAAAGTTTTCAAAATTCTGAAAAATAAGAAACTATACTTTTTCGATACATCTGGAAGTTTCAAAAAAATGTTGAATTTTCTCAAGAATCTTAGGAAAATTATATGTTCATTCAACTTTAAAAACAAATGAAGAAATAAACTTGAAAATAAATATTTGGTAGAGATTCTCATTTTGTATTTTAAATTATTTATCCCCCGAAAATAATAATTTGGGTGATTTTTTTTCTTCCATGACTGAAAATTCTTTTTCAAGACTCACTTTTTTTCACTAAAAATTTATTATTTTAGTCAAAAAATCATCTCTTTGATTGACATTGTCACTATTTCATTTAAAATTCTTATTTTTGGCAGAAAATCAATCTATTTCATTATAACTTCATATTTTCGTGTTAAAAAATTGAACTGCTTGGTAGAAAATTTGTCTCTCTTTTTAAAAAACATCTTTTTTTGGTTTGAAACCCGACTGGTAAAAATTAATTTTTTAGGGTGAATTAAGCTATTTTGTTAAAAATTGGTCTTTTTTCATTAATGAAACTACTTTTTATTTAAAATTTAAATCTTTTTTGGTTGAAATATTATTTATGTTATCTAAATAATATATTCAATATTTGAATAATATTAATAATAATGATAATCAATAGAAAAAGGTATTCAATCATTTGAAATACAAAAGTTGATGTTTTCCGTTCAAGAAGTGTAAAGGTAGAAAAGTATCTGTTAATTGCTATAGTTTTCCTAATTTTTAAGTTTCAAATATTTTGAACACACTACAATTTCAAGGATTTCAGAATATTGTGTTGAATTTATTCCAAATTTTTTATTAAAGCTTTGGATCTCAATAAATTTTTATTGTTGATCCACGAAATGAAGCACCTCTTTCAATATTTCTAAAAACATGAATGCGCGCGCGTAGCGCGCTTTTGCTACTTGTCGTTTATTAAAAAGCGCATGGCGCCATTTTCGATTATTTCTCGAACCATCTCGAAATTACTCGAAACAATTTGAAACTATTGTTGTCCGGAAGCTCGCGTTTATGATTGGATGAAGCTGTCGTTCCTTTTTCCCGTTAAAATAAAAAAGTTTGCAAACTTCAGGTCTATGAGAATTTAAGCTTATTTAAATGATATATTGAATAATAATAATAATAAATAGAACAAAGGTGTCCAGCACTTTGATATAAAAAATGTGATGTGTAGATTTTTGAAGATTTCTAAAAAAATGAAAATTCATCAAGATTTAAAAACATTTTTAATTATATCTTGAAATTTCGAAAAAGTAATATGAACTATTTTACAGAGAAATTTCTTAATAGTAAGATTACAAAGTTTTATAAAATTTTCATCAAGTTTAACAGACATTTAGAAGTTTCGAAAAGATTGAAAATTAATGTAAACCCAAAAACATTCAAAAGAATTTAGAAAAAAACGTACATTTTTGAATATTTAGAAATAAGAATTTTTGATGCTTCTAAAACATTTTGAAAAGTTTTACGATAATGAAGAAATTTCTTTAAATTCCTAGGAAAATTCAAACTGATTGTTGATTCCGAAAAATATATTCCAAGAGAAAATTGATCTCGATTTCACAAGATTAAAAATTTCAAAAAAAAAAAATCAAAATTTCAACTAAAAAATATGGACGACTTTTAAGACAATTTTTTCAATTAGCAAGAATACAAAGTTTTATAAAAAAAAAAGTTATATCAAGTTTAAGAGACATTTCAAAGTATAAAAAAGAGTCAAAATTAATTTAAAACTTAACAAAAGTTAAAAAAAAATGTACATTTTTGAATATTTGTAAATTAAAATTTTGAAGCTTCCAAGGCATTTAGAAAGGTTTCACAATAATGAAAAATACAAACAAAAAAAATAATGAGACAATTTAAGCTTATTTCTTATTCTGAAAAGGTTTTACATTTTTTCAAAAGATTTCCAAAATTGTCAAAACAGAATCCGGAAGCTTTGAAGGCATTTATCTACATTTCAGAATTTTAAGAAAATTTGTGGAAAAATTGAAATAATTTTCAACGAAATTTATAAGGTTTAAATGTTTTGGAAGTGATCAAAAACTAATTAGAAATTTAAAAAGACTTACAACAAATAAAAACAAAATGTACATTTTTGAAGATTCCGAAAAAAATTTCGAAACTTTTTAAAAAGCCTAAAAGGCTTCACGATAATAAAAAACCTTTTTTGAAATTCCTGAGAAAATTTGTAATGACTTTTTATTTTGAAAATATAATTTTTAAAGAAAATTTAGGAAGGTCTGAAAAGATTTCAAAAGATTTTTACAAGCCTTGAAAATAAATCTGGAAGATTTGAGGATAATTTCTTTAATTCTCAAAGATTTTTCAAAATTTTAAGAATAATTCGAGTCAGCTTAAAATATATTTATGATCAAAACTTCTAAAAGTCCAACATATATTTTGAACTGACTCACATTTTCCCTGAAATTTTGCAAAATCCTGGAAAATAAAAAATTTGTACTTTTCGACATATCTGAAATCTTCAAAAATCTAAATAAAACTAAATAAGAAATATTCATTGCACATTCTTATTTTGTTGAAAATTCATTGTTTTTTATTAAAGATTCATTATTTTAGTTCAGAAATCATCTTTTTGGTTGAAAATGCCACTATTTTGTTAAAAATTCGTCTTTTTTGGTACAAAATTAATCTCTTTCGTCAAAATTTTAATATTTTCGTGTTAAAAAATTGAACGGTTTTATAAGAAATTTGTCTCTTTTTGAGGAAATTTCATCTTTTTGGTTGAAAACTCAACTGGTAAAAATAATAATGATAATAATATTAATAATCAAGGTAAGAAAGGTGTCCGGCATTTTGATACACAAAATGTAATTTTTAGATTTTTGAAGATTTTCAAAATGAAGAAGCTTTCTAAGAATTTTAAAAGTTCTCAATATAATAAAGAAATGTCAATTCCTGGGGAATTTTTAACTGATTTTTAATTTTTTTTTGATTTTAAGAGAAAATTGACAAAGATTTGAAAACATTTTAAATTATTTCTTAAAATTTCGAAAAAGAATATAGACGATTTAAAAGGCAAATTGTTCTATTAACCAGATTACAAAGATTTATAAAAAATCCGATCAAGTTTAACAAACATTTAGAAGTTCCAAAAAGATTCAATATTAATTCAAAACTTAAAAAAATTTTCAAAAAAGTTAGAAAAAACGCACATTTTTAAATATTTTGAAATAAACTTTTCTCAAAACTCTTGGCAAAATGTTAATTTAATTTTGTATTTAGAAAAATAAATTTCAAGAGAAAATTGACAAATATTTCAAAACATTTTTAATTATTTTCTAAAGTTTCGAAAAATAATGTGGACGGTTCTAAATAAAAAATATTAGATTAGCAAGATCACAAAGTTTTATACAAAATTTGAGTAAGTTTATGAGATTTTTAGAAGCTTTGAAAAGATAAAAAATTAATTTAGAACTCAAAAAGATTTTTTGAAACTTGAAAAATGTACATTTTTGATTATTTGAGAATAAAAATTTTGAAGCTTCTTATGCATTTTGAAGAGTTCCAGGATAATAAAAAATATTTCTCAAGATTCATGGAATAATTTGAACTGATTTCTTTATTTTGAAAAAATTATAATAGAACCTGGAAAATTCAAAGTCATTTTTTTCAATTTTCAGAATTTTTAGAAATTTGTTGTAAAAATTCGAAAAATATTTAGAAGGTTTCAATATTTTGGACAGGATTAAAAAACGATTTGAAATTCGAAAAGATTACCAAATTTTTTTTAAGAATGAAATTTTTTGAAGATTATGACAAAATTTTCAAAGCTTTTCAAGAAGTTTGAAAGGTCTGAACAAGATAAAAAACTGTTCTTGAGATTCTTGGAAAAAAATTTATTTTGAAAAAATATTTTTAAACAAAAATTTTGAAAGTATTTCATACATTTCGGAAAATTTCTACAAATGTCTAAAAGAATTGGAAGATTTAAGTGCAATTTTTTAATTTTCACAGATTTTTCACCATTTTAGGAATATTTTGAGTCAGCTGAAGATGTATTTATTCTTAAAACTTCTAAAAGTCCTACATATCTTTGAAACTCACTCGAATTTTTCTTAAAATTGTGCAAAATTCTGTTAAAAGAAGAAAATATACTTTTTTTATTTCTAAAATCTTCAAAAATCTTACTAATTTTTCTCAAAAATCTTGAGAGAATTATATTTCTATAACCTTAAGCACAAAGAAACAAAAAAAATAGAAAATAAATATTTATCCAAATTCTTATTTTGTTTTCACAGCCATTTGTCCCCTCAGAATATAATTTGGATGGCATTTTTCTTCTTTATTGGCTGAAAAACTACTACTTCTTCTCTACTTATTAAATTGATCTATTCGAAAATCATGTGAGAAGTTTCTTTGGTCACTTTTATAATGAGAAGAATTTTAATTTATTTTAATATTGTAACTTTTTGAATATTCCAGTTACTGTTAAAGCTATTTCAAATTTTCCAGAAGAGAGAATGAATAAAACATTTCAACAATTGAAAAATCAATAAATTTTAATTAAATAAAATGAAACATCTCATTCGAGATTTATAAAATTGCGCATGCGCGCGCGTAGCGCGCTTTTGCTTCTTGTCCTATATTAAAAAGCGCATGGCGCCATTTTCGATTATTTCTCGATCCATCTCGAAATAACTCGAAACAATTTAAAACTATTGTTGTCCGAAAACTCGTATTTATGATTGGTTGGAGCTGTCCTTCTATTTCGTGTTTTGAAAAAGAAAGATAACAAACTTCAAGACTTTAAATTTGTTTCGACGTTGCTATGGTGAATTTCTTAGGTTTTTTAAACAAACTGAGAAAATTCTTCATATAAAGACTCTTCGGGAAACTATTATAATCCGTTGAATTTGACACTTTAAATTATTGTTTCGTGAAATGTTTATCAATTCGGACAGAATAGCTAAATCATAAACCAAAACAAAATTAATTTTTATTAGTTGCATTTTTAACCAAAAAAGATTAAATTGTTTCCGAAAGAGACGAATTTTTCACAAAACAGTTCAATTTTTTTACATGAAAATATAAGTTTTCAACGAAATAGATAACTTTTCTACCAAGAAGATTTATTTTCTACCAAGAAGATGGATTTTTAATCAAAAAAGATTAATTTTTAACCAGTTGCATATTTTACCAACGAAGACGAGTTTCCAACAAAATAGTTGAATTCTTAATAAAAAGAGAATAATTTTAAAGTTAAAAAGACGATTTTCAACCATATTCAATTTTTTATCAAAAAACATTTTTCTGTCCTGAAAAAAAATGTCACTCAAATTGTAATTTTAAAGGATAAATAATTTTGAATACAAAATAAACATTACAATTAAACATTTACTTTTAAAGTTTTTTTGTTAATTTGTTTTTAGGTTTTCATAAATATATAATTTTCCTGGGATTATTGGGAAAATTGAAAAAAAAAAGAGAAAAAGTATCATTTTTTTATTTTTCAAGATTTTGCAAAATTCTAGGAAAACTTTGAATCAGTTTAAAAGATATTTATGGCAGAAATATTTTGAAATATTCTGATACCTTTTTAGATTTTCTTCAAAACTTCATTTTTCAAAGTAAATAATCATTGAAAATTTTACCAGGAATCTTGAAAAAAGTTTTCTATTTTCTTGAAGCCTTTGATACTTCTTAAAAGGCTTTGAAATTTGTTTTAAAATCTTCAAAAATTAACATTTTTTTTAAATTTTTGAAATATTTTAAAGAATATTCAAAGAGGCAATTTAAACAATGTTTCAGAATTTAAAGAAAAATTTGGACAAGTTCGAATAGTTTGAAAAGATATTCAGAAGGTTTAAATGTTATGGAAACTTTGAAGAAAAAAATTGAAATTTGAAAAGATTTCCAAAAATGTCAACAACAAAAAATATTAATTTTTGGAGATTTTGAAAATAATTTCAAGCCTTTTAAGAAGTTAAGAAAGGCTTCGAAAAAATAAAAAACTTTTTTCAAGATTCCTGGAAAAATTTTTAATGATTACTTACTTCGAAAAATGAATTTTGAAAGAAAATCTGAAAAGGTGCGAAATTATTTCCTAAAATTTCAAAAAAGAATGTGGCCGATTTAAAAGCAAAAATGTACAATTAGGGAGATTGCAAAGTTTTATAAAAAAATCGAATTATTTTAAGAGACATTTAAGAAATTTAAAAAGTTTAAAAATAAATTTAAAAACTGAAAGCATTGAAAAAATGTTTTGAAAAATATATATTTTTTAATGTTTGGGAATAATAATTTTGAAGCTTCTTAAGGATCTTGGAAGTTTCCCGGTAACGAAAAAATTTTATTAAATTTTATGGGAAAATTCAAAATTATTTTTTATCCTGAATAATTAATTTTTTTTAAATATTTAAAAAGATTCCTAAAGATTTCAAAATACTCACAAAATAATCATAACAAAATCTGGAAGATTTAAAGGCAATTTTTAAAATTGTGCAGAATATCAAGAAAAATTGGTAAAAATTCGAATAATTTTGAAAGATATTCAGAAGGTTTAAAAGTTATGGAAACTTTGAAGAAAAAAATTGAAATTTGAAAAGTACTTTGTCAATTTTCTCTTCAAATGTATTGCTTTAAATATGAAATCAGTTGAATTTTCACAGTATTCTTTAAAAAAGTTTTTTATTTTCTTGAAGCCTTTCATACTTTTTAAAAGGCTTTGAAATTTTGTTCAAAATCTTCAAAAATTAACATTTTTTTTTTAAATCCTTCGAAATCTTTTCAAATTTCAATTCTTTTTTTTAATTTTCCATTCATTTTAAACCTTCTAAATATCTTTTAAAATTATTCGAACTTCTCCAAATTTTTCTCAACATTCTGAAAATTTTTTTAAAATTGCCTCGAAATCTTCCAGATTCTGTTATGATAATTGTGAGAGTCTTTTGAAATCTTTTCAAATCCCTTTACATATTCTTTAAAAATTAATTATTCAGGCTAAAAAATCATTTTGAATTTTCCCATGAAATTTAATAACATTTTTTCATTATCGTGAAACTTTCTAAAATCCTTAAGAAGCTTCAAAATTATTATTTCCAAATATTCAAAAATATAAATTCTTCAAAACTTTTTTGAACTGCTTCCAATTTTCAAATTTATTTTGAAACTTTTCAAATTTCCTGCATGTCTCTTAAAATTACTCGAATTTTTTATAAAATTTTGTAATCTCGCTAATTGAAAATTTTTGCTTTTTAATCGGCCTCATTTATTTTCGCAATTTTAGGAAATAATTCGAAAAGTATGAAAATTGTTGTCAATTTTCTCTTCAAATAATATTAGATTAAAAAAGATGTATAAAAACAGAAACTGGGAGATTTGAAGGCGAGTTTTTTAATTGTTCAGAATTACAAGACAAATTTTGGAAGAGTTCCAAGAATTTTAAAAGATATTCAGAAGGTTTACAAGTTTTGAAAATGGTTGAAAAATGATTTCAAGTTTGAAAAAATTTTCAAAAATATTCAACAAACTGTGAATTTTTGAAGATTTTGAAAATAATTCCGAAGCTTTTGAAGAAGTTTGAAAGGTTTCCAGTAAATAAAAAAATTTCTTGAGATTCCTAGGAAATTTTTAAATTACTTTTTATATTGAAAAATTGTTTTTTTCTTTAATTTGAAAAAATTTTGAAATATTTCAGAATATTATTATAATTTAAAAATATTTCTACAAATGTCGAAAATATCTGGAAGATTTGAGGGCAATTTTTTTAATTTTGAGAAAGGTGTATATTCCAAACTTCTGAAAGTCCTGAATATCTTTCAAACTGACTCGAATTCATCCTAAAATTGTTCAAAATCCTGAAAAATAAAAAATTATACTTTTTTGACATATCTGAAAGGTTTAAACAAAATTTTTAATTTATTTCAGATGTTTTATTAAAGTTTTGATTTAAAAATTCTTGTATTGTTAATCCACAAAATTAAGCACCTCATTCGATATTTCGAAAAACATGTTAAAAAAATGTATTACAATTTTTGGGAAAATTTAAACTGATTTTTTATCCTGAAAATAAATTTGGAGGGAAAATCGACAAAGGTTTCAAAGGATTGAAATTATTTTTCGAAAATGAATAGGAAAGATTTTTAAGTAAAATCATTTAGTTATCAAGATTACAAAGATTTATAAAAAAATCAGTCAAGTTCAGGAGACATTTAGAAGTTTCGAAAATATTAAAAATTTATTTGGAACTTCAAAAAATTTCAAAAAACTTTTTTAGAAACTTTCATTTTCAAATATTTGGAAATAAAAATTTTGAAGCTTCTTAAAAACTTTGTAAGGTGTCACGATGGTCAAAAAATATTCTTAAAATTCATGGGAAAATTTAAAATGATTCCTTATTTTGGAAAATTAATTTAACGGGAAAATTGGCGAATATTTTGAAACATTTTTATTCTTTTCCTCAAATTTCGAAAAAGAATGTGGACGATTTTAAAGAAAAAATGTTCAATCAGCAAGATTACAAAGTTTTATAAGGAATTAAAAAAAAAAAAAAAAATCGAAAGGTTTCACGATAATGAAAAATATTTCTCAAAATTCATGGGATAATTTAAACTAATTTTTCATTCTGAAAAATTAATTTCAAGGGAAAATTGGCGAATATTTGGAAACATTTTTATTTATTTTCTCAAAATTCCTGGCATAATTGAAACTGATTTTTTATTTGAAAATATTAATTTTTAGATAATATTTAGAAAGAATTTCAAACATTCCAAAAGATTTTTAATATTTATTGTCAAAACAGAATCTGGAAGATTTGAAGGCAAATTTTTTAATTTTTCAGAATTTCAAGAAAAATTGTTGTGAAAATTCGAAGAATTTTCGGATACTTTTCGAAGTTTTGAAAGTTTCAAAAATAATTAAATAATTATTTCAATTTTGAGAAGGTTTCCCAAAATTTGAAACAAAATTTAAAAGATTTCCAAACCCGTTTACACAAAATTTAAATTGAAGATTTCAATAAAAATCGAATCTTTTTTAAAAATTTGAGATGTTTCAAGAAAATGAAAAAATTTTCTTTAGATTCCTGGAAAAAATTTTAATTACCTTTTATTTTCAAAAATTAATTTCAAAAGAAAATTTGAAAAAGTTTCAAAATATTTAAAAATATTATTATAATTTAAATTATAAATTATACTCGAATATTTCAAGTCAGTTTAAAAGCTTTTTTATTATTTTTTTTTTCATCTTCCAAACTTCTAAAAGTCCTAAATATCTTTCAAACTTTATAAGATTCAAAGATTTATAAAAAAATGCGAGTTTTGAGAGAATTTTTTGAAGCTTCTCAAGGATTTTGAAGGGATTCACGATAATCAAAACTTTTCTTAGAATTCACGAAAAATTTAAACTGATTTTTGATGAATTAATTTTAAGAGAATAAATAAAAACATTTTAAAACATAACAAAAATTTTTAAAAGATTTCTACAATCGTCATAACAGATTCTGGAAGATTTTAGAGCAATTTTGGTAATTTTTCAAAATATTGAGAAAATTTTTGGAAACATTCGAATAATTTTAAACGAAACTTATTTTTTTTGAAGATCTCGAACAAAATTTCGAATCTTTCTAAGAATTTTGAGAGGTTTCAAGAAAATGAGAAAATTTCTTGAGATTCTTGGGAAAACTTTTAATTACTTTTCATTTTGAAAAATTAATTCCAAAACATCTAAAAGTCCTAAATATCTTTCGAATTGACTCAAATTTTTCCTAAAATTGTTTAGAATCCTGAAACAATAATTAAATTTTGTGAAAAAAAAAATAATTTTCAACTAAAAATCAAACTTCAATACTTGAATTTTCAACCAAAAAGTTGAATTTTCAAAGGAAAAGATAAATTTCCAACTCAGAAAAGAAGCTAATTGATTAATTTTTTGATCAATTTCAAAAGTACTTCTGCCAAAAATGACAAATTTTCATTGAAATGCATGGATTTTTTTTACAGAAAACTATTTTTTAAATTGAAAATTCATCTTTTTAGGTTGAAAATGAAACTATTCCGGTAGAAATTTCATCGTTTAGGGTTAAAAATGGACCTGTTTAATTGAAAATTTTTAAATTTATCTTCGTAAAAATTTTACATTTTTTGGTAGAAATTTTATTTTATCGTTCGAAAATTAATCTTTTTGTTTAAAAATGTAATTATTCGGTAGATAATTAATTTTTTGATAAAAAATTTATCCCGTTTAGTCCAAAGTTCTATTTCAGAGAAAAATTGGATTTTTTTTTTGGTAGAAAATTCAACTATTTTGTTGAAAATTCACCGTATGGTTGAAAATTCAACTTTTTGGTTTTAAATTAATTTTTTTATCCGAAATTCATATTTGCAGACTAAAAATTCAACTATTTTGTTAAAAAGTCATCTTTTATATCAGAAAATTTAAATATTTTCTCGAAAATTTGATTTTGAACTGAAAATTCAACTATTTTGGCAGAAATTTCATTTTTTTTTGTTCAAAATGCAACAGTTTTGAATTTTCTTCTTTTTTCTTCTCCACTGTTTTGTAGAAAATTTGTCTTTTCGGCTTGAGAATTCAACCACTTGGTAAAAAAATAAATTATTTGGTTGAAAATCATTTTTTATCTCTGAAAATTCATACTTTCGGGTGGAAAATTCTATTATTCTGTAGAAAATTTAACTATTCTGTAAAACATTATTTTTTGGTTGAAAATTTGTATTTTTGGGTTAAAAATTCAATTATTTGGTAAAAAATCAAACTGTTTGGTAAGAAATTAATTTTTTGTTTAAAATTTATATTTTTGGTTTGAAAATTCAACTTTTTGTTTGAAAATTTTATCATTTGGTTGAAAATTTATCATATTCAGTCAAAAAGACCACTATTTGATTGAAAATGTAATTATTTTGTTTAAAATTCAATTATTTTTTCTACAAGTCATCTTTTATAGTATAGTAAATTCATCTCTTTTGCTAAAAATTGAACTATTTTGGTACAAATGTTATCTTTTTTTGTTAAGAATGGAACTATTTGGTAGAAAATTAAACTAGTTGAAAATTTAACTATTTGGTAAAAAATTAATTTTTTTTTCGTTGAAAATTCCTATTTTCGGGTTCAGAATTCAACTATAAAAATTCAACATTAAAAATATAAATATTGGGATAAGAAATTCAATTATTTGATTAAAAATTAAGCGATTTCTTAAAAAATGTAACTATGTGATCGAAAATTAACTTTTCGTTGAAAACTCATACTTTCGGGTCAAAAATTATTTTAACAAATCTTTTTTTTTTTCAAAATTTCAACTCTTTTTGGTAGAAAGTTAATTTTCTCCTTCGAATTATTTAACTTTTTTAGACAAAAAATTCAACTATTTGTTTGAAAATTCGTCTTTTTTGGTAAAAAATTAATTTTCTTGATTGGAATATGAACTACGTTTTTTTAAATTTATTCATTGTGTTGAAAATTTATCTTTTTTTACAGAAAGCTATTTTTTTAAATTAAAAATTCATCTTTTAAGGTTAAAAATGCATTTTCTTGGTAGGAAAAAATGAGATTGAAAAATTATTTTTTTTTGTGTTGAAGATTCATAATTTTAGTCGAAAATCCAACTGTTTGGCTGAAAATGATTCTTTTTTTTTTTTTTTAATTTAACTGTTTTTTAGAAAATTCGTCTGTTTGCCATGAAAATTAAACTATTTGGCCGATAACAGTCGATTTTTTAAATATTTTTTTTTAAATTGAAAATTTGTATTTTCGGGGTGAAAATATAACTGTTTTCGAAAAAATTCTCGTTTCTAAAGTAAAAATAAATTATAGTTTTCTATGAAAATGTATCTTTTCCATTTTTTGTTAACAAGTGATTATATTTCACTTTTTAAGACTAAAAATTAAACTATTTGTTTGAAAATTCGTCATTTCTAGTAAAAAAAAAAAATTTCTTGATTAAAATATAAATTACTTTTTTTTCTAATTTATTCATTGTGTTGAAAATCTATCTTTTTTATAGAAAGCTATTTTTTAAAATTGAAAATTCATCTCTTCAGGTTGAAAATAAAACTATTTGTTTGAAAATTCGTCTTTTTTGCTAAAAAATTAATTTTCTCGATTGAAATATAAACTACTGTTTTTTAATGTATGCATTTTATTGAAAACTTGTGTTTTTTGGTGAAAAATTCATTTTCTTCATTGAAACATAAACTAATTTTTTTTCTATTTATGCATTTTGTTCAAAATTTGTCTTTTTTTATAGAAAACTTTTTTTTAAATTGAAAATTCATGTTTTTAGGTTCAAAATTCAACTCCTTGGTAGAAAAAAATAAGAATTAGAAATTAATTTTTGTTTTGTGTTGAAGATTCATAATTTTAGTTAAAAATCCAATTATTTGGCTGAAAATAATTCTTTTTTTGAAAATTAAACTGTTTTTTTTAGAAGATTCGTCTTTTTGCCATGAAAATTCAACTATTTGGCCGCTAAAAGGCGAATTTTTTTTTTAATTTCGCGGTGAAAATATAACTGTTTTGCAAAAAATTCGCGTTTCTAAATTGAAAATAAATTAAAGTTTTCTATTAAAACGTATATATTCCATTTTTTGTTAAGAAGTGATTTTATTTAAATTTTAAGACTGAAAATTCAACTATTTGTTTGAAAATTCGTCTTTTTTGGTAAAAAATTAATTTTCTTGATTGAAATATAAACTAAACTTTCTTTAATTTATGCATTTTGTTGAAAATTCATCTTTTTTTTATAGAAAACTATTTATTAAATTGAAAATTCATCATTTTGTTAAAAATTCAACTCGTCGATAGAAAAAAAGAATTAAAAATTAATTTTTGTTTTGTGTTGAAGATTAATAATTTTAGTTGAAAATCCAACTGTTTAACTGCAAATTAATCTTTTTTTTTTTTAATTAAACTGTTTTGTCGAAAATTCGCATTTTTGGATTGAAAATGTAACTGTTTTACAGAAAATTCGCGGTTCTAAATTGAAAATAAATTCTAGTTTAAAAAAAAATATATATATATAGTTAAAAAGTGATTTTATGTCACTTTTCTAGACTAAAAATTCAACCATTCGTTTGAAAATTCGTCTTTTTTGGTAAAAAATTAATTTTCCTGATTAAAATATAAACTTTATTATTTATCATAATATTATTATTATTGCCGGTTGTAGCCTGCAATAATTTTTTAATTTCAAAACCTGAACTTTTTACAAATTGTTCCAATGTTCATAAAATAAATTCCAAGGCCTCAAATGCTTTTCCTAATCTGTTTCCAGTATCTTGAAATTTTTTTTACATTCTCATTCTAATGAGAACGTATTAGTTTTATGTAAAATTTGACTTTGTCGGTTTTCATCAAATTTTCGAAGGTGTCTGTCTGTCTGTTTGTCTGTCTGTCTGTCTATCTGTCTGTTTGTCTGTCTGTCTGTTTGTCTGACTGTTTGTCTGTCTGTCTTTCTAACTGTCTGTTTGTCAGTCAGTCAGTCTGTCTGTCTGTCTGTCTGTATTTCTAACTGTCTGTTTGTCAGTCTGTCTGTCTGTCTGTCTGTCTGTCTGTCTGTCTGTCTGTCTGTC
>CAKNXH010058823.1:0-65346 GCA_932178445.1 Andricus quercusramuli
ATTATTGCCAAATATGACCTTTTTTTTTGCTCTGCCGCCTGGCCTATTATCTAAAAGTATTAATTATATTATACATCACACACACTCATTTTACTTGACAGCTTGAAAAACTTTTGCCGTTGGCAAAAGAAAACAAACTCGCATAACCTGATAAACATATTTTATTTTCAAAAGCTGCCTCACTCGCACTTTTCTGTGCGTGAGAAGAGGACACGTGGCACTTGCGCACTACGTGAAGAGTGATTACTAGTTACAGGCCTAGAACTTACGGTGCCATTGCTCCTGGCAAATCGCATGCACGTAGATCGGTCTCCTTATTATTCCTTCGTGATATTTGCCAATTATTCCAAAAAATTAAAAATAATTTGGCTAAAAATGAAGTTCAGTCTAAAAAAGTATCAAAAGATAATGAAACTATAATAACAAAATGTCAAAATTATGTGGTAATTATATCTCATATAGAAAATAACGAAAATAAACGTAACGAAACTTTCGTTATGTTCCTTTCTGTTTATTTCGTCATAAAACTTTGAAGAAACGCAATTTTAACATTGTGCCTCTGTCTGCATTAGTTTTTGTAAGTTTTCATACTTAGCATAGTTTTCAGGTAAATTATATTGAATTAAACTTTGACTATAGGTTCTTTGGAATGTTATCTCAACGTTTGCGAAATTTAAAAAATACTGTCCTCTCCTGAGCTGAGATAATTAAGATTAAAGTTGAACCCTTATACACGTAAAGCCTATCCCAAACATAGGAAAATGTTACATTTCTAACTCGTAAACTGTTCTTACCTATTTTAACTAATATACAGGGTGTTTTTTTTTAACTTGAGACAACGAAATATCTCAAAAAATATGCATCCTACGGAAAAAATGTCTGGAATAAAAACTTTTTATTTTCGAGGGGGAAAAAAGATTTGTTAAAATTTACCCCACCCCCGCAGGAGGCATGGGTGCGGGTAACTTTGTAATTTCAAATGGCAACACCAATTTTTTATCACAGATTCAGATTCTCCTTTACGAAATACGTAAGTTTTATTCGGAAAATTTGTTTCGATTCGCGATAGATGGCGCTGCAATTGCGAAAAACGAAATTGTTGACACTACTTTTAGCTCTGCCCAGGAATAACGACACGGACGTAGTAGTTGTCTATTCCCTTCGGGGTGCTTAATTTCGGTGAGTCCCCTTGCCTCTCACCATCCATCGGGGTGCTTGATTTCGGTGAGTCCCCTTGCCTCTCACCACAGGGATGCTTGATTTCGATTAATTATTTTACAATAAGTGCTCAAAATGGTGTCCTCGCACTTCGATGCACTTGTTAATCCGAGCCGTAAGATCTGGCGATCTGGCAGGCCAATTTACTGGACCTCCTCTACCGATCCATCGTCCATTGAATTCGCGATTGAGTTCTTCCCTCGCGATTGCCGCATAATGTGCTGGACAACCGTCATGTTGAAACCACATGTTGTGTCGCACTTCCAAGCTTAGGTCTTCCAGCAATATTGGAAGTTGATTTTCTAAAAAGTCACGATATTTTTCACCGTTCAAATTTCCATCAATAAAATACGGACCTTTAAGTTGATCTCCAATTATTCCACACCAAACGTTCACGGACCATGGACGCTGATGCTCAACTTCACGCAACCAATGTGGATTTTCTACACTCCAATAATGCATGTTGTGCCGATTAACGTTACCATGGTTTGTGAAAGACGACTCGTCTGTGAAGAGTACTAGAAAAAAGAAATTCGGGTTTCCTTGTATCTGCTGAACCGCCCATTGACAAAATGTCACTCGGTTCTGAAAATCATTTCCATGAAGTTCTTGATGCAGTGAAATATTATACGGATGATAATTATTACGTTTTAATACCTTCCAAACACTGGATAGAGACATTCCGGAATCGCGGCTTAGTTTTCGAGTACTAACATGAGGGTCATGAGTGACTGCAGCTAAAATTGCAATTTCATTATCAACTCCAGTAACTGTTACTTGACGCTTCCTTTTTTTCGGTTGTACACTTCCGTCAGTGATGAAGTTTCGGACAACCCGGTGAAAAGAAGCGCGTGAAGGAACACTTTCTGGAAAGCGTTGAGCATAAAGCGTGAGAGCATCATTGATATTCCTGCCACTTTCTCCATAAATGAGAATCATTTCAATCTTCTGTTGCTGAGATAGAATTTCCATTGTAAAAGTAATGAAGTAAGGTAATGAGGAAATACAACGACACCCAAACCAACTCAAACGAACGCGACCAACAACAATAACCCAAACGAAAGCAACCAATACACCCAAATCAAATGAACACAATTAACCTTCCTAATGAATAAACGTTAAGCACGGACAGACGCGGTTATCGCTCGGCCGGAATGACGTCGAGGATTGTAGACAGTGGAGACTCGATGATATGTAATGTCCACATCCAAAATCGACTGTCGTCAACCAACTGCATTCGGGAATGGTTTTCGACAGTTTTATCACTTTTACTGTCCCGTTGCCAAAAGTTCAAGCACCCCGATGGATGGTGAGAGGCAAGGGGACTCACCGAAATTAAGCACCCGAAGGGAATAGACAACTACTACGTCCGCGTCGTTATTCCTGGGTAGAGCTAAACGTAGTGTCAACAATTTCGTTTTTCGCAATTGCAGCGCCATCTATCGCGAATCGAAACAAATTTTCTGAATAAAACTTACGTATTTCGTAAAGGAGAATCTGAATCTGTGATAAAAAATTGGGGTTGCCGTTTGAAATTACAAAGTTGCCCCCACCCCTGCCTGCTGTGGGTGTAGGGGTTGGGTAAAGTTTTAACAAATCTTTTTTCCCCCTCTAAAATAAAAAGTTTTTATTCCAGACATTTTTTCCGTAGGATGCGTATTTTTTGAGATATTTCGTTGTCTCAAGTTAAAAAAAACACCCTGTATGTTAGAAGGGGGTTTCATGAAGATTTTTAAAAATTTACAAAATTTTTGTCCTCTTAGTTTGAGAATGAGAGGTATGCAAAGTTTGAGAATTTTGAACTTTTCGAAAAATGAAACAAGCACGTGGTAGCCATCCGGCAACGCTGTCGAAGAGCCTAGCGGGTCGAGCGCATGTGCAACAGCTTTCAATCTTTTATTAAAAACTTTCTTTTACATAAATTTACCTTTAACTATTAATCGATCTGTCATTTTCAACAAATGTCACGTTTTCATTTGCAGTCAAAGAGCACAACTGTTAAAGCAGACACCATGAGAATGCTACGTTGCTGCGTATTCGCTCAGATCTTGAGGAGATAGTGTGCACTTGTCTGTATACACAACTTCTGTATGTGTACTGTAACCAAAAAATTTCTTCTTGGTCTAACAGGAAATTAATTAATAAAACATTACACCAGAATAATTATCTAAGTTTTGACTTTCTTCGACGTAAATAAGCTACATATTATACATTTCAGGGTCAATGAAACTTACATCACTCCAGCAGTATTATTTTCCGACATGGACTTATGACTAACTTTTTTCAGATAGTGTGCGCGACCATACCTCCGTAAGCTCTGATGATCTGAGGAAAGCAAAAGGTTGCTCCTTCGACAAGGGCTGTTTTTCTACATCTCTGTGAAAGTTTCCTTGTATTTTCTTGTCGAGTAGATGTTGGCGGAATTTTTCTACCTCTTCTTTCTTTACTTCGGCTTTTAGAAGTGAAGCATCTAGATGGAGTAATTCACTTTCCTCCATTTTGATGTGAAAATTCAGGCCAAGGGTCTCGGGCCACCTGCTCCGTGGCTTTGTAAAGGAACGCTCCTTTTGCAATCATCTCATGTTCCCTGACCATTTTTAGGAGAGGATCTCTGCCATTTGCAATGACTTAAGCTGTAATTAGAACCATTCGATTATGAAGACATTAGAGATTCAGAAGTCCGCGTCTGCCTTGAGGGCGTGAGATGTATAATCGCGGAACGGACGAATCGATATGCAAGCTCTTATGCATATGCATGATCTTATGTGTGGTGATATCAAGGGCCGAAAGCTCGTTCTTCCTCCATTGGACCACCCCAAACGAGTAGAGTAAAACCGGAACGGCCAGCATGTTAGTTGCAGATACCTTGTTGAACGCCGAGAGATTTGAAGACCAAATCTGTCGAAGAAGATGCTTTTATCTGCTTCGGAGAGTTCCTTCACTGATGTTAACGTCCTGAATGCGGCTTTGAGATACGCCCAGGTATGTATAGGTATCTACAGTGTCAAGCTGTCTAGTAGCACCTATATCCATAAGCTCAGGGTCATTGGGAACGCCAATAAGGTTTCCTCTCTTCAGATAAATCTTGGCACACTTGTCCAATCCAAAGTCCATGCCAATCTCTCCCGTGTACTTCTTGACGATATTTAAAGCACTCTAAAGTTTGCTTTTACCAGAAGCATAGATCAATCAATCCAGGCCTTCGGCAGGACGCGCTGATAGGCTGCTCCGTCTTTGCAAACGCACTTGTCAATTAGCAGGTTATCTCGGCAGCTTGCTACACCTTTTTTCGAGCCACGTTGTTCGTACATCTCTCGCCACACAGGCTCAATTCTTCGAACTATCCTGTTGTTTAGGACAACTGTAAAGGGCTTATGCAGTGTGTTCAAACAAGTTATTGGCCTGTAGTACTTTGGTTTGGACAGTTTGCTTTTTTTCGGTAGGAGTATTGTGCGTCTTAGAACCAGCCACTGCGGAATGGGGGTTTCCGACTTTAAATAAGAAGTGAATATTCGGGCCAGATGTTCGTGTGTAGAAGTAAACTTCTTCCACCAGAAGTTTTTCATAACATCTGGTCCTGCAGCGGAAAAGATCTTCATGCCCCTGAGTACTTTTTTCACCTCTTCGGAAGTGATTAATGGACATTCCTCCTCAAATGTAATGAGGTCATAAAACTCCATGAAGCAGATGATATTATCAGTATCTTCGTTCAACTCCAATGTTTTTGGGATCTTGTATACCTCTCTCCAAATAGTCTCTACATTGTTGGGCTTAGGTGGATTTTGACAGAAACAGGTGTTATGTTGTTAATCACATAATGAACACGGGATGCATTTTGTCTTACCCATCCATTTTTCTTGTTCAGTTAATGCAAGCTTCTTTTGGTCTTTTGTTCCATCGTCGGTTTTAGCAATTGATGGTCCAGAGGTCGGACTGCTGCTAGATATCTTCACGAAGGGAGGCACCCATTTCAGCCAGACCTTGGAGCTTAGGAGGAACCTGCATGTCGATGTTACTCCTTGTCCAGAAATCGTGATTATCTCTCAGAAGGTGCCCGCTTTCTGCGGTTGGTCTTAATGTCGCTTCCTCATCTTCATCTGTAGCTTTTTTAAGCAGCGCTTGGGGAAGCGCTCCGCGTACATATCCATTTTTCAAGAGTTAGACACGTTGATTTCGCAATCACTGAATCGAAAGGTGCTGAAGCTCTGGGAGTTTCTGGCACCATAGAGTGTGCATACGCGCCATAAAGCCTCCGTGAACAGGGAGCATGCTGGCATCATAGCAGTCTAGCAGATCATCCTTGAGTGGACTCGTCCACTCAATGCAGGCGTTTCGCCGATTTGTCGTCCTTTTTTCATCTAAATTATTTCCAGCACCCTGATCTCTAGGGTGATCGGCACTGTTTGCCGACCCAGTGACCGGTGCTCCGCGCGTTTGATCGTTTTAAACCGCATCTACAACTGTTTGGTGTTCTGGTGGTGTCATGGTTGTTCCCTCGAGCAGCTAGGGAAACGGTTCATCCGTCTTTAGAGAGCCCCCGCATGTAATAATAAGGCTGCATGCTCTGAGAGGTCGTTCGGTATCTCAGAGTCACTGTTTGAGACACCTCACCCAGGTGCCATTCAGCTTTCGGCACAGTTGTTACGCTTCCGCTTATGGGTTATTCCTTCGGGACTATCCCTGGACAATTGTCCGCGACAGCTGATTAATTATTGTAACCATATTCGGCAGAAACCTTTGGTACAGGGACCATCTATCAGCAACCCGAGGACGCGTTCGGTGGCTTTGACATAGGCCCTTTAGTTCGACTCCAAAGGAATTTAAACCGAAACATTAGAGTGCTCCAAAAAAAGGCTTTTTTGAAAAATGAAAACGCTCCTCGAAACAGCGAAAAAGTCGAAAAGTGATTGATACTATCATTAGGACATTTATTAGAGTTATGAGAAAAAATTGATTTTTTTTTAGTTTATTACATCCATAGGCAATTGAAAATTATTTGCTTTTTTGTAATAATTGGGGATTGATGTATTGCAATAATTAGTAAAATTCAAAACCTTTTTCGCCCCTTACAAGTCGCAAAAAATTTTTAAAATGTCCTTAACTATGACAATACACAAGGAAGCTCTTCGCCTGGGTTGATTGCCAGAGAGATTAATCAGCGACCTGGGTCGAAGCAATGTTGCGAAGCGAACGTGTTATTTAAATAAACAACACGGGAATTCAAGGTCAATCTAAAAATATATACCCCCCCCCCCCCCCCTCCCGTACAATCCCCTTCCTCAATTTTTCTGGTATGAACTGCATGAAATAGCTTAATGATATAATTATAATAGTAATAATTTTTTTTTTGAAGCATTACACAGAATCATCCAGTCGAGTTCTTTTAGAGGTAAAAAAAAAGTCGAGGAGCGTTTTTACCTTTCAAAAAAGGCCTTTCTTGGACCACCCTACTGAAGATGTGACATACTATTACTGAAAAATCATTTGGAATATTTCTTTCGTGATTCCACACACATAAATGAGTCGTAGTATTCACGTATTAATTCATCGTTTCTTCTAAAATTTGAGGCAAAGAAAGGACAACACTTTTGCAAGTTATAGCGCTTGAAACCAATGTAAAAATAGTACATAAAACTGTCCACAAACGTCAGTAAAATTCCTATTTCATTATTTTATATTCCACGTAAAGTGCCTCCAGTTACTTCGTAATCTATTGATGTATTGTGGAATGATCGGTGTTAATCCGTAGCTGTCGAAGTAATATCCTCTTCTATCGCTGTTGTGTGAATTGTAGGAATAATATTGCTCAAATTTTGATTCCAATAGTAGACATTTTTAACAGGAAGGTAAGTAACTCTCAAAACAAACCCCCGATAGAAACAAGGGTAATGAAAGGGAGAGGGGAGGGGGTGAGGGGGGAGAGATGAGTCATACAAATTTCGCATTAGGATATTGTGAGATCACTCAAATTCGCCAAAGACTATTAGTGAATAATATATTTTTGTCATTAATACATTTTATTACTTCAATTATTCGTGTCTCACAAGCAAAATATTTTTAATAATTATATGAGTCATAGAATTTGTAATTACAAACATTTCTTGAAAATGCAAATCTGGCGGGCCAGTCTTCATAATGAGCTTTAAATACATTTTTAAAACTAATCGATAAAGTTAAGCGCTGGGGCTAGTATGATTTAGTTTTTTGAAATACATATTAGCCCTTTGCGATTTGAAACTGTATTACTTTGATGTGAAATTCCGTAATATAGTACTAAGTATGTTTTGTACGTAGTACAGCTCCTAGGTAACTTTCCTATAGATATTGCTTCTTGTGATTATACATGACCCATCATTAGTATTAATTTTTATTTTAATGAGATGAAGAATGCTTAATATCATTTACGTCATTTTTCAATTGTAATAAAAACATTCTTCAATGCTAGTTTTGACATGTCCTTACATTGGTATTTACATTACATTGTCTTAATTTCAATATTGTTATCTGCAGGGGTTGCGATGTATACGCCTGTTGAGTAGCTATGACAGCGCCGTCAATTTGGAACTATTAGGAAGAAATTTGAATTTGAATTCATTAGTAACAAGAAATCTTACAGTAAATAATCAATTTTGAACCGTTATAAAACATCTTGATTACGATGAGATTACAATTCACTGCACTTGTTCCTTAACATTCCTCCAATATATTCTAGATACCCAATATTTCATGTGTCAGATGGCGCTGTTATCAAGGTCAAGAGGCACCTGCAGGCGTATTGCCAATATGAAGACAGGCCCGCCAAATGTGCATTTTCAAGAAATGTTTGTAATTACAAATTTTGTAATTCATATTATTATTATTATTGAAAATGTTTTGCTTGTGGGACACGAATAATTAAAATATTAAAATCTATTAATGTCACAAATGTATTATTCATTAATAGTATTAGGCGAATTTGAGTGGTCTCGCAACATTCTATTGTGAAATTTTTATGACTCCTCACACACGCACGCACGTGTGTCAGTGTATATATATATATATATATACAGGATGTCCCACCATCTATGAACATGCCGGTACTGGGTGATAGAAGACAAAAAAAGAAACAGAAAAGTCTTCTGGCAAAATTTGATGTGGGCCTTAGTTTGGGCACAGTAAAGCTTCAAAGTTGGGCATAATGAACCAATCAGAATCGAGCTTTGGCAACCACTTGTTTGCCTCATAAGTGTTAAGATAGTGTGCTTGCTGGCGGTTCACTTCAGCTGCCGCAAAAATTTCAAATGGTTGATCTTTGATTGTTTCTACAAGACGCGAAATTCAAGCCTTTAAATTTTTTTAAATTCTTAGTTCTTGCAAACGTTTATTACCGTCCTTAAAATAACATAACATTTGCTCAACCTAAAAAAGATGAATTTCAATTTAATACAGAAGTTTCCTGACATTTCATGTAAAAAAACTAACAAAGATGTTTAAAATTCAGAAGACCAAACGAACTTTTGTTCTTCAGAATTAATCTACCTCAAAAAGAAATTCTCAGTTATTCGTCGCAGAAATGTTGTTACATTTTTGTTATAAAACCAACAAATTAACTTAAAACTCGAAGAAACAAAACAAACTTTTGTTATTGAAAATTAATTAACAAGTCTACGATAAGTAATTCTTTGCTATTCAATTCAAAATTTCTTGTTACATTCATTGTAATGAATTAATAAAAAAATTAAAAATGGGAAATCCAGACAAACTTTTGTTCTTTAAAATTAACCAACAAGTCTAAGGTGAGAAAACACATTTTTAACCCTCAAAAGTAATTATTGGCGATTCGTTGCAACATTTTTAATACATTTATTATCACAAAAAGAAAATTGTAAGGAAAATTGTAAGAAAACCAACAAAAAATGGAATATGAGAAAACCAAACAAACTTTCGTTTTTGAAAATAAATCATCAAGTTAATGATAAGAAAACTCATTTGAAACCCGCAAAAGTACTTCTCTGTAACTTATTACACAATTTTTTTGTAATAATAATGAAACTAAAAAAAATATAAAGCTTGGGAAACGAAACGAACTTTTGTGCTTTGAAAATAATCAATAAGCTTACAATGAAAAAACAGATTTGGAATTCCAAAAGTAATTCTTAGCGATTTTTTTTTCATAAATTCCGTTACATTAATTGTAACAAAGTTAAAAGTAATTAAAGTTGGGAAATTCAAACGACCTTTTGTTCTTTAAACTTAACCAACAACTCTGAAGTTAGAAGACACATTTTGTTCCCTCAAAAGTAATTTTTGGGATTCATTGTAAAAATTTTGTTACATATAATTGAACGAAACTAATAAAAAATGTAAAGCTCGGGAAACGAAAGGATCTTTATTTCTTCAAAAATAACCAACAAGTTGAGAAAAAAAATCACATTTTGAACCCCTGAAAGTAATCCTTTGAGATTCTTTCCATAAATTCTGTTACCTTAATTGTAACAAAGTTAAAAATATTTAAACATGGGAAATCCAAACGAACTTTTGTTCCTCAAAAATAACCTACAAGTCGAAGATAAGAAAATACATTTTGCACACCCAAGAGTAATTCTTTGTAATTCATTGCAAAATGGTTGCTACGTTTATTTAACAAAACCAACAAAAAATTGAAACTGATTAAACCAAACAAACTTTCGTTCTTGAAAATAAATCATCAAGCTAAAGATAAGAAAACTCCTTTTAAAAACGCAAATAAATTCTGTGCAACACAATAATGTTGCAAACAAATTTAATGAACAAAACAAATATAAAAAAATAAATAAAAAAAAATAAATACAATTAAACAACAATAACACAATAAAATGATATAACGATAAAAGATGAACATTAAATAAGATAAAAAATCACGTGCGTCCTAAACTATGACCCAAGACAAATTTATTTGTAAGCATCTTCGGTAAACGTTGACTGAAATTGAAATCTTACATAAAGCAAATAATAACTCATGCACATGGGGGAGTATAAACATTTATTTTCTCTTATAATGTCGTGCAAAAGTTTCTGGACAGTTATTTTCCAATAGGATAATAATCCTAATCTAATAATGTAACAATAACCCTACTTTAATAATAATAAACTGTAGATTTTCTCTCTATTGACATATCCGGCATATTTTGCCGGATTTGAATGTTCTTTTCCGGTATATTTTATCGTGTACTAAATTGAATTCTGAAGAATTTATTATGAATTCCAAACTATTCTAGATTAATTTCAAACAATTCTAGATTAATTGCAACTAGTTGAACAATTGATATTTGCACAAATATTTCGGACAATAGAAAATTCAATGGAGATCTTGATGACAGATGGAGGTTATGTGTCATCTGTATATATCTGTATTCCTTGCCGGATCTTAATTTTCTCTTCCGGCAGATTTTCCCGGATTTTAATTTTCGCGTCCGGAATATTTTTAATATCATCATTTCCCGTCAATTATCACGAATTTCACAAATTTTTACAAATTTCATAATTTTTCCAAAAATTTCATAAATTCCAACGATAATGATAAATCTCCATAAATTTTAGAAATTAAAGGGAAATGGCTTAATGGTATAATAATAATAATAATAATAATAATATTTTATTATAATTATAATATAATATATAATTATAATATATTTATTTTATTAATTTATTTTATTAATCAATTTTTTTTATTTTATTAATTTTTTATTAATTACAAACTTTTATTAACTACAAACAAAAAATTTGTAAATGTTTATTAATTAATTATTAAGCAGTTAGAGGAAGCCGCGTCACACGAACAAGCAGTGGCAATTGATGTTCTTCCTCAACCTGGTGATGATCCAGCACCACCACATCCTCCGGAGGTAGATGGCCTAATACAACCAGTGCCAGAAGCCGAAGTTCAACAACCAAGGAAGCGATTAAAATGGACATACCATATGAACAGAGATGTGATGCGCTTTTATTTTTTGGCAAAGAAAAGTGGGCAAAGTGTAAGGAGAGAACATCATCGTCTCTTCTTACTTAAGTACTCAGGGCTAGCCACAAGAATAAATGAGCAGAATCTAGCAGATCAAAAACGCTCGATATCTGTAAACAAATTGCTTTCGGCTGTTGAAATAGGTGCCATCGAAATGGAAGTGGAACAGCAGCTTCCTATTGATGAACTTCCATTGGAAGATGTGGAAAACGAAAACTTGATTGCAGCTGAAGACATAGGTGCTAGGGATAATGAACATCAAGTACCGGATGGACTAGAACCACATCCGGATATCCTAAACGATGATATAAACAGCGAAGTCCCAGAAAATCTACAGCACCTTGAAAGGAATTTTGGTCATGCTCTACTAGAGTTTAGACATGTAGAACCAACACAAAGGCATTCACTGCCCAAGATGAACATCACAAATGATCTGCGTGCACTAATAGAACACCTAAACAGCAAGGTTTTACCTATGCATTTGAACGCAACACAAAATGCGTTAGAGGTGCAAACTCTTGTATACTGTGCAGCTGTGGCAACCGTTAGAACGTTGGGCCGCAGAACTAGGCCTATAAATGCAGTCTTCGCCCCAAGACAGGAGCGAGATCTGCCATGGAAGATCAGGTTGGATATGGACGTCAGCAAAGTAAGGTGCAAATTGGGTCGACTGACTCAATATAAAAAAGGAAATCGAACCAGAAAGCTGATACACCATGTTATTAACATCATCCACCCTCGGTACATCGAGACATTGACACCAGCAATATTGGATGAGATTATAGACTCCCAGCGGCAGAGACTTGATGTTCTTACTGCTAGACTGCGTCGGTACAAGAAAAGTAGTGCAAGAAGGCAACAAAATCGAACATTTCAGACAGACGAAAGAAGGTTCTATCGTGAACTGAGTGTACAGCAAAATAACCAGCAAGACACCGAAGTCCCTCAATTGGAAGAAATGACTAACTATTGGTCAAACGTTTGGGGAAAAACTAACAGAAGCAATTTGGACATTGCGTGGTTCCAACTAGAGAAAGCAAGAGCAAGCAATAACCCTGAAATGGAGCTGACGAACATCACAGCTTTAGATGTTTCAGCGGTTTTGAAAAAAGCATGTAACTGGAAAGCTCCAGGTCCGGACATGGTGCACAATTTCTGGTATAAGTACCTGACTAGTGTGCATCCTGCGTTGGCACGGTGTTTTCAGAAGATCATCGAACATCCAGATCTGATGCCAGGCTTTATGCTGCAGGGTACTACGTATATGTTGCCTAAAAAACCAGACGCTCAAAATCCATCTGAATTTCGACCGATAGCCTGTCTTCCAACAATATATAAATGTCTTACAGCAATCATAGCAGATACGGTTTATTCTTACTGTGACGAGAATGACATCCTTACAGAAGAACAAAAAGGATGTTGTAAAAACTCCCGAGGCAGTAAAGATCTAGTCACCATAGACGCTGTTGTCACGACGCAAGCTCGTAAACACCAAAGGAACTTGCACATGGCATACATTGACTACAAGCAAGCGTTTCCTTCCGTACCACATGACTATTTGCTTGAAGTCTTAAAAGTATACAAAATTTGTCCACGCATCATTGACTTCCAAAGTCGTGCGATGATGCTATGGGGTACAAGAATCAAGTATTTTGATCTTGGACAACTGAGGATAACTAGATCAATACGCATTAAGACAGGTATATTCCAAGGAGACTCCTTCAGTGCATTATGGTTCTGTTTAGCGTTGAACCCACTGAGCAAAACTTTAAATAGCATGTCTCATGGGTTCCGAGTAAATGATAATGAGGATGGTCATCAAGTGACCCATCTTCTATACATGGATGACCTGAAGCTATACGCTAGTTCGGACGAGAAATTGCAGCAAGTGATTGATGTTACAAAGCAGTTTTCCAATGATATCAACATGGAGTTTGGACTAGATAAATGCCGAACAGTGCATTTAATCAGAGGAGAATTAGGGACCGCAGAGATAGAGAACGATTTTGGGAATGACATCGAGGCAATGGCTGAGGGCGAGTCATATAAATACCTGGGTATTCTTGAATCTAAGGGTATTCAGCATACGATAGTTAAGAAAAGCCTAACGACTGCCTTCACTACAAGACTCAGATTGGTTCTGAAGAGTTCTCTTAACTCGGCAAACAAGATCAGGGCAATCAACACCTACGCCATCCCTGTTCTCACGTACTCCTTTGGGCTCATCAAATGGTCGAACACTGACCTCGAACGATTAAACAGAATCATCCGCGTAGAAATGACGAAACACCGAATGCACTACCGTAATTCGGCGAGTGAAAGGGTAGTTCTACCACGACATAGAGGGGGCAGAGGCATTGTATATGTCAGAAAACTGTGTGAGTCACAAGTTACACAGTTGCGAGACTATTTTAACAGCAAGCGAGATGTTACGCTTTACGACACCATCTGTAAAGCGCATCTTGACTACACGCCCTTGAATTTGTCCTCAGAGGAGGCCTTGAATATCAGGGCAGAAACCATAGAGGAATTAGAAACGCAATGGAGACAGAAAGCCATGCACAGCGAACACCCCAAAACGCAAGATCAATATGAAGTGGATAGTGAGGCATCCAATATTTGGCTGAGAAAGGGACTCCTGTATCCAGAAACGGAAGGATTCGTCATTGCGATTCAGGATAGAGTTGTCAGCACCAGGAATTATCGCAAACACGTGTTACATCAAGACGTGGTTGACCGGTGCCGATTATGTGGAGATACCAACGAATCCATCGATCACATTATTGATGGTTGTCGCGTAATGGCTCAAAGAGAATATACGCACAGACATAATGATGTGGCAAGCATTGTACATCAACAACTTGCCTTAAACCTAGGACTCTTAACAGAATGGATGCCTTTCTATAGATACATTCCAATGTCCGTTTTAGAAAATGAAGATTACATCTTATATTGGGATGTGACCATCCAGACGGATCATTACATCCGAGCCAATTGACCTGACATCGTGATGCGAGAGAAAAAAGGTGGAAGAGTCTACATCATCGACATTGCTTGTCCGCTCAACCGAAATTTGCAGGCAACCTATACAGCCAAGATTCATAAGTATAGCGAGCTAAGGCATGAAGTTAAGGCAATATGGAGGAATGTGAAACATGCATCTATTCATCCTATTGTGATTTCGGCTACAGGCAATGTGCACGCAAGATGCACTGAACATCTTGAACATTTAGGAGTCAGTAGGGTACTGGCGGCAGCTCAAAAGGCGGTTTTATTAAACACCTGCCGCATTGTAAGAAACTTCCTAGACCACCGGGAAGCAAGTGACTAAGAACCTATGGCGTGATACATGGTAGCTCTAAGAAAGCATCCAGAGGCGACTGGTGTCACCTTCAACACTCACGGCCGCTGTGTAAGGATAACAGCGGCAAAGCCAAACTGCAAACTACACCATGCTTCTAATTTTGTACCTACAACATCATCATAAGTGATTTCAAACAACGTATTGAAATAACTTATAACATCCTCATCTCATCAGTCACTTGACTTAGTCCGTGTCTATGACGAAAAACCGGGTTCACCCGAGAAAAAGTTAATGATGGGTTTATATATATTATAATTTGAGGAAATTTGAGAAATTCATGGCAATAGAACGGTAACTTTTGTAACCAGTAACTGGGGTGCCTTCCCGCCCTCACGAGACGTTGAAAAGGTTTAGGGGTTTAAACCAATAATATTTCTGTAACCAGTCACAGGGAAGAGAAAATTAAGATCCGGCAAAATATGTCGGAAGAGAAAATTAAGAACCGGCAAAATATACAGGATCCGTATACCCTACAAAAATATAATTCTTAAACAAATAAGTATTGTTTGAATAATAAAAACTTATTTACAAAATACTTGGAAACTCGTCCCTTATTAATTAAAAATAATTCTTGTGAAGAAAATCCGAAGAACACCGTTTTTAGTATGAATTTAATAGAGAACTGCTATTTTGCATTTTTCGGGGTCACTTTGCAAGCATAATAACAATTCACAAAAATTTTATAACAAGCAGCTCTTTTTTCCATTCTTTTCTAAATCAAGCTTTTCTCATTTAAAATCCCATGTTAATTTCAAAGGCTCGGTGTTACGGGTTAACTTCGACAAAAAAAAAAGAAAACAAGAAAAATGTTAAGTTGATAAACTGTAAATATAAATTAAGTATGTATTTTCAAAATTGAACTTTAGTACGACACTTAACAATAGAATTATAATAAAATTGATTTTATAAGACGATTCTGAATCTCTTTATAATTAAGTAATTATACCACGCTGGAAACACCAGTTCCCGTTAGATCACTGAAGTTAAGCAGTGTTGGGCGCGGTTAGTACTTGGATGGGTGACCGTCTGATACTACTGCGTTGCTGTTGGCGGTCGTGGGTGTGGTGAGCCCACACTTGTAGTTATTTACTACAAGAAACTATCCACCTAGAAACACTACCCGAATCGGGTAGTGTCACGCTTAACCCCTAGAGGCTCGCCGAAAGGGAAATGGCTTAATGGTACGTTAGAAATTGAACTATTTCAATTTGAATGTCTTACGTAATTAATTAAATGTATGCATCCGATTGAAACTTCAAAATCTTTTTTTAATTTTCAAAAACATTTTGATTAATATATTCATAATTTAAAAGTTTTCATTGTTTAATTTTTGTTAATTTTCCATTTGTAAATGAAATTTTTCATTTAAGGTTTTTAAGGAACAACTCATTATCACTAAATTGTACTGTTTTTAAGTTAAAATTGTTCAAAAATGGTATAATTTTCAGCACTTGAAAAATTCATTGATTCATTCTTCAAACTATTTTGTTTGGGACCGTACTTAAATTACGTAACAGTTAAGGGGGTGGGAGGGGTCAAAAGATTTTGTTACGATTTGTTACTGAAGGGGGGCGGGGTCCTTCATTCATGTATGTAACTTTCGGAAATTCACAAATTAAATATGTATCTCGCAGAAATTGTACAGAAATTTAATATGAATTCAACTTTACGCACCAAAGAATACTGGTGAGTGAAAAAAGGAACCTAGCCAACAACAATTTTTTTTAATTCAGGAAAAAGTCAGGGATTTGGAAAAAAATCTTACAAAAGTCCGAGATTTATATAACTTTAAATAACTGTCAAACCGAATAGATTTGAAAATTTTCAACTTTTATTTGAAATTATTTTATTCCGCTTATAAAAGATTCTAGTTTCAAAATGTTACAAATGTAATATTCAGGTTTTTGAATATTAATGGTCAGGGAAAATGAAAAGGTGGCTAGGGAAAAATTAGAGAATTTTTAAAATTAAGTTTTGCGGTAAACCTGATATAACATTCTTCTCAGTAATTTATTTGCTTTGTATTTATATTTCTTTTTTTGCAGTTGCGTCTTCCTGAAAATGATCTTTTTAGTTGTAAATTTTATTATTTGTTTGAAAATGCAACAGTTTTGTTCAAAAATTAATCTTTTTGCTTGAAAATTCCACTATTTCGTAGAAAATTTACTTTTGACAGAAATGTAAACACCTCGTTTATTGTGATTCGGAGGGGTCTCCCACTACTACCCCCAGCATCAAGACGGGTTGCCATGACACCTTGCTGTGTTGTTATTTACGGGTTATGTCAGGTTTGTTCGCAAATGATCAAAAAGAATGTTAAATTCCCGCTACTCCCACCACGCTCTCACCCTTACCCCACTTCAAGTGCTTATACATAAGGAGCGGTGGTTGGAAGGGGAACAATATGTCCCGATAAACGAGATTGCAAGATCCCGATAAGTGAAGATCACGATAAATGAGTGTCCCGATAAACGAGGTTTGACTGTATTTTTTAATATTTGTTTTTCTGTTTTAAAAAGTCATCTGTTTTAGTAGAAAATTGATGGACAAGAGAGATGGGCAAAGAGAGAGGCTGGGCTCCTTCCTGTGGGTGAAGAAAAGCGAGCCTCCGGTCTGTGCCATAAGACACAACGTGTGTGTCACAGGCCTGCGTTACACTATGCAGTCGTGGTTTCATTCGAACCAGGCGCGACTCCCCATATCGAGGTCTAAGATGTTTACACATCAAAAATTATGTAGAAGTTGACGAAGATAAAATTTATTTAAAGTGGCTAAGTATCAAGAACTTAGGAAATCTTGAAATCAAACTACTTTAAGAATTACTTTTGGGTGTTCAAAATGTATCTTCATCTTAGACTTTTTTATTTATTTTTAAGAAAGAAAGTATGTTTCGTTTAACCATGCTTTAATTTTCTTTATTTTGTTACAATGAATGTAACAGAAATTTCGTAATGAATGGAGAACTCTTAGGGGTTCTGAATGTTATTTTATTTTGTCCTTGTTGGCTAAATTATAAAAACAAAAGTTCTTTTCGTTTCCCGAGCTTTAGATTATTTTATTATTTATGATGAATTTGAAAGAAAAAAAGGTTGTTTGATTTTCCGAGTTCTTAATTTTTTTGTTGGGTTTGGAATCATTAAATGCAACAATAATTTTTCAACGATTCGCAAAGAATTAACTTTGGGGATTCAAAATGTATTTTATCTTATTGTTAGAATTGTTGATTTATTGTTAAGAACGAAAGGTCGCTTGGTTTATGCCAGAAATAAGAAAAAAGAAATTAAAACCATTTTTGGGGGTTTAAAATTGCTTTACATTTCTTTATTGTTTTTGCTAAATTTGAAACGATCACTTTAGCCTACACCTGACAATAGGCTAGACGTATGCATGGAGGATACCCGACACGGCGGTAGCCATCCAACAGGCGGTGATAGTTCCGTGCGAGAACGCTAGGAAGTGTCGAGTCGGTTCTCCCGCGACCTACCTCAACAGTCTAGGGTATAAGAAGGGAGGAAAGATGCAGAGCTGGCACTCTCGAGTCAGCTACGGGTAAACCGTAGTCGACTGCCGGAAAAGATCCGTGACAGAACAGTCATCTGCTCTGGAAGGATCTAGGTCCGTAGTTTTGGGAATCCAGGTACGCTGAACCAGGCTCTGGATATAATTTTTGAAACTTTTGATTTCTGATCTCTTGGGCGTGCCTTATCGGCTCCAAGATTGCATCTGCTGTTTTCCTTGTGCTAACCCTGGGCACGCCAATCCAGGCTCCAGCCATTTTTTACTTAACAGGTTGTGTTTCTCTGGGTGCACGACACCCTTAGATATTTATCATTTGTTATTATCGGGGCACGCTGAATCAGGCTCCCGGCATTTTTGGGTTTTTATGCCCCTAGAGATTTATCTTTTGTTTTATTGTTGGGGTACGCTGAACCAGGCTCCCGGCATTTTTGAGTTTTGAGGCTGTATTCTGGGCATGCCGTCATAGGCTCCAGCTTTCTTTTTTAGTTCTTCGTATTGATTCGGGTACGCTGCATCAGGCTCCGGAGATAGGTATTTTTATAGTGATAGAAGACGGCGCATATTAAATGTTATCCGCTGTATGAATTGTTAAGGATTAAGTTTATACTCTCCGTGATACTACGAGAAATGTACGGGTTTAATATTAAATAGAATAAATGCTCTCTAGGAAACTGGAGACTGAAATCACGAAGGTTATTCGCGCGTGATAATTTAATTTATAATTTAGAATCAACGGCGCTTATCGATAAGTGATACCGTACCTCGTGATATAACACTAAGCATTATTCGAATGTGAGAAATCACTTTAAGACTGAATAGCTTGTAAAAAAGAACGACTGATTATTGTACCAACTTGCAACAGATTATATCTTTGAATAAAACACTGTTTTCTTTTATTTGATTAAATTGTGTATATTTCATTAATCTTTTCCTTTCTGGGTCCAAACTAATATTACCAGGGCTTAGGGCAAGGTAATAAAACTATAGTAAAAAACGAACTCTCAAATTAAATGCAAAAAAAATTGTTGGTTATTTTTAAGGAATTAAAGATCGTTAGAATTTGCCATGTTTAATTATTTTTAACTTTGTTACAATTAAGTTAACAGAATTTATGAAAAGAATCTCATAGAATTACTTTTAGGGGCTCAAAATGTACTTTTTTCTTTTCAACTTGTTGGTTATTTTTAAAGAACTGAAGATCGTTTCGTTTCCCGAGCTTTACATTTTTTTTAGTTTCGTTCAAGTAAATGTAACCAAAATTTTACAATGAATCCAAAAAATTACTTTTGTGGGAACAAAATGTGTCTTTTGATATCACCGTTGTTGGTTAAGTTTAAAGAACAAAAGTTCGTTTGGATTTCCCAACTTTAATTATGATTAACTTTGTTACAATTAATGTAAAAGAATTTATGCAAAAAGTCGCAAAGAATTCTTTTGGAGGTTCAAAATGTGTTTTCGATTTTTAAACTAGTTGATTATTTTTAGAAAGCAAAAGTTCTTTTCGTATTCAGAGCTTTAAATTATTTGTTTAGTTTTGTTACATTAAATGTAACAAAAATTGTGTGGAGATTTGCGAAGAATTACTTTTGAGGATTTGAAAATGAGTTTTCTTATCTTGGACTTATTTATATATTTTCTGGAACAAAAGTTTGTTTGGTTTTCCCGGTTTCAATTTTTTGTTGGTTTTCTTACAATAAATGTAACAAAAAGTTTGCTATGCATCTCAAAGAATTACTTTCGTTTGGTAGAAAATGTCTCTTATTTTAGACTTGTTGGTTAGTTTTAAAGAACAAAAGTTCGTTTCGTTTCCCCAGCTTTAGATTTATTTATTGTTTTTGTAGCAATAAATGTAACAAAAAATGTGCATCGCATGCAAAAGAATTACTTTTGATGTTAAAAATGTGTTTTCTTATCTTACACTTGTTGGTTAATTTTAAAGATCAAAAGTTTTTTTGGATTTCCCATTTTTTTTTAAATTTGTTACAATGAATGTAACAAAAATTTTTGTAATGAATCGCAAAGAATTACTTATCATTGACTTGTTAATTAATTTTCAATAACAGAAGTTGGTTTTTTTTCTTCGAGTTTTAAGTTACTTTGATGGTTTTACAACAAAAATGTAACAAATTTCTGCGACGAATCACTGAGAATTTCATTTTGAGGTTTAAAACGTTTTTTCTTATCTTAGACTTGTAGATTAATTCTGAAGAACAAAAGTTCGTTTGGTCTTCTGAATTTTAAACATCTTTGTTGGTTTTCTTACATGAAATGTCATGAAAGTTCTGTATCAAATTAAAATTCATCTTTTTTAGGTTGAGCAAATGTTATGTTATTTTAAGGACGGTAATAAACGTTTGCAAGAGCAACTAAGAATTTAAAAAAATGTAAAGGCTTGAATTTCGCTTCTTGTAGAAACAATCAAAGATCAACGATGTGAAATTTTTGCGGGAGCTGAAGTGAACCGCCAGCACGTACACTATCTCAACACTTATGAGACAAACAAGTGGTTGCCAAAGCTCGATTCTGATTGGTTCATTATGCCCAACTTTGAAGCTTTACTGTGCCCAAACTAAGGCCCAGATCAAATTTTGCCATAGGACTTTTCTGTTTCTTTTTTTGTCCTCTATCGCCCAGTACCGGCATGTTCATAGGTGGTGGGACACCCTGTATATACATACATATATGTGTGTGTATCCTGGCAGGATCGCCATTCAGTTTCGATTTTGGTTTCTTGGGAATCGAACCGAAGGCCCTATGACAAAGCTACCGAACGCGTCCTCGGGTTGCGGCTAGAAGGTCTCTGTACCAAGGGTTTCTGCTGAATATGGCTACAATAATTAATAAGCAGTCACGGACAATTGTCCAGGGAGGGTCCCGAAGGAATAACCCTTAAGGGAAGGTGTTAAAACCGTGCCGAAAGCTGAAGGACACCTGGGTGAAGTGTCTCAAAGGGTGACATGAGATACCGGGCGACCTCTCAGAGTATAAGCCTTATCCTTGCACGCGGGGCTCTACAAGGATGGACGAACCCTTTCCTCAAGACGGAGTCAATGCGATGGACCGGCGGAATCTCAATACTTTTGGGTGGACAGATCGACTCAATGACGACCTGCTAGAGTGCTACGATAGCAGTATGGCCCCCGAGCGAGAAGGCTACATGGCACGACTGCAGGTTCTGTGGTTCGAGAAACACCCAAAGCTCTCGTGAAGAGCTTCAAAAAGTCACATGAATTTTTCACTTTATCACGCGTTTCGTCGCCTTTTCATTAGTGTAATTTCTTTTAAGATGATCCGATGGGACTTTTATTATAGTCTTTTGAAAAGCTTTTTTCCTGAAATTTAAGACATATATTTATAGACGATATATTTATTTTAATTTTTTTTTTAAATCAAAATTAAAATTGATTTTTTGAAAAAACCATATTTAAAATATTTTTCTGTTTCAAAAAATAGCTTTTTTTAAACTCGTTGAAATCGTGTAGAGTAAAAAGTTGACCGAAATTTAATATTGGTCCACTAGGAATATAATTCAGCCAAGTTTCAACCCGTTAAAAAAAAAAATTCAGATGGGAACACTTGACGCATTCTGCCCAGTATTCGATTCAATTTTTCGTCAATTATTTAAACAATTCTGCATTGTTTAAATGTAAATTTTGACTGTAATAAGACAGAAAAATGTAGTTCTTTTGCAAATTTAACTCTTTATTTAATTCTTTATAGGCGGATTTATCCTCAAGTAAAATTTCACATTTTCTGATATATCCATCCTTATCAACAATTATAGTAATGTTCCCTTTATCTCTACGGGTTACAAAGATGTTATCATTATCTTTTTTGAACTTTTACGATTTTAGAGCGAAATCTACATATTTAAAATGTTTCTCATTTGAGAAATTACTGAACATGTATCTAGTGAAAATATTATTTACTTTGGATCTTGAATCATTCTCATATTTTGCATCTATCATGTACATCTTATCTTATATACTTGCCAGAGACCTCTCTATAACATTGCTTTTATTGATAGGTATTGTACTAAATTTATGACCGAGACTTAAATAGTATGCTACATCATCGGGGATCACTTCATTTGATGAATTAATGATCCATTTTGGATAACCAGATCTACATATTTTGGCACTGATAATATTTTTGTAACGTTCAATCATATTTTTTCTTTGATTTCTCAATAAGTTCTTTACCATGTCTATTCAGATAAATCATCTGTGTTTCTTTGAATTCCTTAAATAGTTGTAAATCCATTGATTCCAGAATTATCGTTTCTAAATTTAACCTATAAAGCTGATTGCTATCAATTAAAAAACAAATATCTCTAATTTCTGTAGTTAAAACTTGGACCTTTAACCTCATGTTGCAGGATCGAAATTGATTAAAAGTTTTCTTAAAATTAAAATGTAAATTAGGTACGTAATTTATTAAATGTGGTGGAAGGATTATATTATTTCTGCAACGTAGTAAGAACCTCCGACGATTTTGTAGCTCTTCTTAATTAAATGAAAACTTACTTAAAACTTACTAAAATTACTTAATTTAATCCATTGTCTTAAATTTCTGACTAAATCCCCATTTCCAATCCTCTCAAAGAATCCATCTGTGTAAACGACTTGCTCTAGAGTTGTATCCATTTTCTTCCAACCGTGTTTAGTGATTAGTTGATGTTAGTAAGTGTCGACCAGGTAAAAGATTCAAATAATAGATGTTAAGGTTGTCGGTATACTGGTCCAAAAAACTTTTTTATTAGTTGATGTTTATACGTTTCGCCCTTCGACGAAGGGCCTCTTCAGTAATCACAACTATGTACATAGCATAAACATAGAAAATGACGAAATCGTCAAATATTGCTACAAAGAACAAAGTAAAAAACTCTTTTTCTCTTCTAATGTATTCTTTACCATATAAATTCAATGGAGAGAATCCATGGTAACATTATGGAGTGAACCAAGTCAAGTCAAAGAAAGTTAAAAAAAATTAATTTGCTTAAAACACTCGTCAAAAATACTGAGAGTTAAAAAAGATAGCATGATTTTTTCTCTTGAAAAACATTCCAGAACGAAAATGGGATGGAATGTATTGGTTGAGTTATAGAAGGCCGTAAGAGCGCGGGTGCCCCGCGCCAACAAGCCACGGCGCTACTAGGCGTGCTATTGTGACTCAGTGGCTCTAATAATTAATAAAAATGATGTTTCTGCTCACGCGTAACAAAAATTCCATTTTATTCTGACTTTTATGTAGCTGGATAACGGTTTAGATGTTTTCTTAATTAAAAATTAAAAATGGGTCCATTGTAGGAAAACGATAGTTAATATTAAAATCATAAACGATTTTGGTGGATATTTCTGCTCATCTGCTACATGTCGAGATGGTTTTTGATAAGTCCTCTTGCTTCCCACGGTTTGGTGAGTTTTTTTTTGTGTTAATCTCTTTGCCTTTAACAATTTGGGGTGCTGTTTGATATGAGTCTCCTTGCATTTAACATTTCGGGGTGCTTTTTTATGTAAGTCCCCTTGCCTCTCACGTTTTGGGGTACTTTTTGGTGTGAGTCCCTTCGCCTCTCACAGTGTTACTTAAAAAATGATTTTTTTTCAATGTAACGTTCACTTTGCTCATTTCTTCGCGATCTTTGCGATCTTTCTCTTCGGGAAAATGATACTGTGGAGATGACGAATACTTCTTCAAAATTAGAGTCGATTCTGAAGAGGGTACAAAGAAACGGTATTTGTGTGTGCACGGCACAGTTTTTACAGAATCGAATCGAGTTAGGCTTTTAGGCTTTGCTGCAGTGGCGGCATGATTTTCTTTGGAGATGAAAAATATTTCTGTTTTAGGCAAGTTTTTTTTAGCCCATTCATATAAAGCATCAGCAGTCAAAATCTGATTTTGAGACGACGCCTGGAGACTGGCACGTGCGGCGAGTGTTTTCAAATTGCGCCCAATTTCATCACATGGTCTCTTTCCATGTGCAGTCGTGTTGGTTTACTGACACCAAAAACACACGTGAAAAACACACGTGAAAGGCAAGGAGATTCACATCAAAAAGCATCCCAAATTGTTAAAGGCAAAGAGATTAATACAAAAAAACTCACCAAAACGTGGGAAGCAAGATGACTTATCAAAAACCATCTCGACATGTAACAGATGAGCAGAACCATCCACCAAAATCGTTTATGATTTTATTATTGACTATCGTTTCCCTACAATGGAACCATTTTGAAATTTTAATTCAAAAAACATCTAAATCGTTCTCCAGCTACATAAAAGTCAGAATGAAATGGAATTTTTGTTACGCGTGAACAGAAACATCATTTTTATGAATTATTAGAGCCACTGAGTCACAATAGCACGCCTAGTAGCGCCGTGGCTTGTTGGCGCGGGGCACCCGCGCTCTTATGACCTTCTATAACTCAAACAATACTGTCCATCCCATTTTCGTTTTAGGATGTTTTTCAAGAGAAAAAATCAAGCTTTTTTCTAGCCTAATTAAAAAAATATAAAAAATGCCGCATTGGAAGAAAATCTGAAAAATGTTTTTTAAAATGAAAAATCAGGGTGAAATAATTTTCTTATTGTTTAATGATTATTTTTATTGTAAACCTTGTTGAAGTACCTTTTCAAAACCCTCAATAAAAGTAAAATTGAATAACTGTATCTGGAGTTATGTACAATTGAAAGTTATCAGTCGGGGTGAATCGTCAAAAATTCGGGCCCTTGTATCTTGACAACCCGTTGCGCTAGGTGCGCCCCCGTCACAGGATTTGAAGAGGTCCACTAGCACTACAATCTGGCGGAGTTTTAATAAGACAGAAGACAACAAAATTTTAGACGGGGATATTTGGCAAATTTTACCCTATATGTGGATTTATCCTCAAGTAAAATTTCACATTTTCTGATATATTCATCCTTGTGTTACCACGGATTCTCGCCATTGAATTTATGTGGTAATTTTTTTTCTTCATTTCTTCATTTTCTATGTTTAGGCTATGTACATAGTTGTGATTACTGAAGAGGCCCTTCGTCGAAGGGCGAAACGTATAAACATCAATTAATAAAAAAGTTTTTTGGTCCAGTATCCCGACAACCTTAACATCTATTATTTGAATCTTTTACCTGGTCGACACTTACTAAAATCAACTAAGTTCTGTAAATTCCCTTGAATTTTGTAGAATTTTTGAGAACTCAGTGGAATTCACTTGAATTCTCGAATTCCGCAGAATTTTCTTAAAATCAGCGAAATTCTCCCTAACTCTGTAGAATTCTTTTAAGTTCGGCAGAACTGTCTTCAGTTAAGCAGAATTCTCTAACGTTCGGCAGAATTCCCTTGAGATCAACAGCATTCTCTTGAGTAATGTAGAATTTTCCTGAATTTAGTAAAATTCTCTTAAAATATGTAAAATTCTCTTAAACTTTGTTTAATTCTCTTAAATTCAGTAGAATTTCCCTAGTTTTGGCAGAATTATCTTGAATTCAGTCAAATTATCCTCTTTTCTTTCGAATTTAGCAGAATATTCTTTAAAAGAGAATTCTGTGAAACTTGAAAGATGCTGCCGATTTCAAGAGAATTTCGCTAATTTCAGAAAATTCTACTGAATTCAAGAGAATTTCACTGAATTCAAGAGAATTCTATCAAATCTAAGAGAATTCTATTAAATTGAAGAGGATTTACATAATTAAAGGGAATTCTAATGAATTCAAATGAATAATACAGAATTGAAGAGAATTTCACTGAATTTAAGATAATTCTTCAGAATTCAGGAGAATTCTACTGAGTTCTCGAAAATTCTATAAAATTCCAGGGAATTTATAGAACTCATGAGAATGTTGTCGAATTCGGTTGATTGTGAAAAATATTTTTTTTTTCTTCAATTTTTGTATCTCGTTGACGTGTGAAGTTACGCCAGAGAGTCACATCCTACTGGAAAAGCAAACGGAGTATTTATGGACTCGTAGCGAGTCTTAGATATGATTTTTTGACTTGAAATTTTCAAGAAACATTTTTGAGGATATTGAGAACAGATTTACAAAAAAAAGTTAATTATTTTTTAATTTATAGTTTTAAAGCAATCACAAAAATAAGTGAAAAATGAAAATTTCTGTTCAACAGCAGTTTCACTCGTAAGCTGCAGTATTTATGGTAGCTAAATTGAACTCTACGGTCTATGGGAGGTTGATAGGATGCTGCGTCTTTGCAGGCACATCTATCAATGAGCAGGTTCTCCCGACATCCTGCTACGCCTTTCTTCGAGCCGCGTTGTTCATATATCTCTCGCCACACAGGTCCAATTGTCCGAACAATCCTATCATTTAGGATAGCTGTGATGATCATATACAGTGTGTTCAGACAAGTTATTGGCCTGTAATTCTTAGGGTCAGCTAAGTTGCCCGTCTTCGACAGGGGCACAGTGCGCCCTTCCACCAACCACTCCGGAATAGGCTCTTCCGACTTTACATATGTGGTGAAAATTCGGGCCCTTTTTGTGAATTTACGTGGTTTTCTGGGTAAAGCAAACGTTTAAGAAGCTTTAAAAAAGTCGATAAAATGTAACAGTGTGAACCACCTTGTCCACCTTGTCAGCCTCGACCTTCAGGTCAATTTTCAAGGTAATTTAAAGGTCAAGACGATTTTTTCAAATAGAAATCTCTATTTTAGACTGCGGACTTGTAAAGAACGGGGAATTATACGTGAAAATTGGTATTTTAAAATCTTTAATTTTGATCTGTAGAAGGTCATATCAAGGTCAGTTATTTAAAAAGCGCTCAAAAGCTTTTTTTTTAATTTACTGTTTTTCTGAGCAATAGGTTATGAAATTCCTGTTGTTTCTATTCCTCACTAGGAACAAATACCAACAAAATCTCTAATGTCTTTACATGAGAGGCTGAATTGTAAAAAATTTGTAAAAAATTTAATTGAAAAAAAGGACAGTTTATTTCCTCCTCTTTTTTGGTAGACAAACCGGATGGTCAAAACAGGTTTATTTTGACTTTAATAAGTTTAAGTAGATTTATTGTAGCTCCTCATTTTAAACTGGAAGACAGGTAACCCCTTAGCAGATTGTTATTTAAAAATGCCTATTTAGGTACTATTGATCTCAAATATGCTTATTTCCTAATCCCAATAGCTAAACCATTCAGAAAATACCTGAGATTTATCCTTGATGAAAGTTTCTATCAGTTCAATTGTGTTCCCTTCGGACTGTGCACTGCACCATTCATTTTTACAAAACTAATGAAGCCTGTTGTCCAATACCTTAGATCTAAATCCCTTTTAGCAGCAGTTTATCTAGATGATTTTTGTCTAATGGGAAGAACGAAAAACGAGTTTTTAAAGAACATTAAGATAACGCGAGACAGGTTAGAAAGTTTGAGCTTCTTGCTAAATGTTAATAAATGTAACCTTGAACCATCCAGAAAGGTGAAATTTGTAGGTTTTATATGGGACACCAGAAAAATTACTATTGAATTAACCGAGGAAAAAATTTATTGGCTTATTGGTAGCAGCCTGTCCAGCCGTTCAATATGGTAGCTTGTATACAAAGAACCTGGAACGAGAAAAATATCTAGCTTTACAGTCCGCGAATGGAAACTTTGAAAAGAGGATGGTACTGCATCCTAGTGTCTTAGGTGACATAGAATGGTGGATAAAAAATGTTATGGCTATTAATAACACTATTAGAACGTGACGTTACAAGCTCGAAATTTTTATTGATTCCTCTTTAACAGGTTGGGGAGCAGTCTGCTGCAATGGTGTAACAGAACATGGTTGGTGGAATTTAGAGCAGGAAAAACTGCATATTAGTTCTTTAAAACTGCTGCCTGCTTTCTATGGGATCAAATGTTTTGCAAAAGATTTGAGTTCATGTAAAGTGCTACTAAGAATAGACAACACAACTTCCATTGCTGACATTAATAGAATTGGTTGCATTCAGTATCCTAAGCTTACTAAATTATGCAAGGAGATTTGGCAGTGGTGTGAAGAGCGACAATTATGGATTTTTGCTTCCTACATCGAATGTCGTGATAACTCTATTGCAGACAAAGAGTCCCTAATACTGCCAAGTGAAACTGAATGTGAAATATCCTCAGAGGGATTCAGAAAAATTCAAAAAGCTTTTGGTTTTTTCCAGATTGATTTGTTTGCTTCAAATATTAATGCAAAATGTGCACGGTTTGTATCCTGGAATCAAGATCCAGAAGCGTTTGTTTTAGACGCATTTACATTGAATTGGGCTCCTTAAAAATGTTATGCCTTTCCTCCGTTTATTCTCATTTTGAACTTTTTCGAAAAATAATTGCAGATAAGGCTCATGGGGTTCTAGTGTTTCTTTTCTGGCCAACTCAGCCTTGGTTCCCACTTTCGAACTCATTTTTTGTGGTTGATTTATTTAGGTCCTGAGAATGATTCGCTGTCATGTCCTTTGAGGAAAAATCACCCGTTGGCGAAGAATCTTATCCTGGTTGTAGGGAATTGGAATTGGAATCTTATATTCCAATGGTTTTGGCTTCGCTATCTGATGGCACATTACAACATTACGATAATCCTATCAGACTTTGGTGGGCATTTTGCAGAGAAAACGAACTCTCCATGTTTAGCGCATCTGTCTCAGAAGTTTTGAGTTTTTTTACTAAATTATCAGAGGACATAAAAACATATGGCACTTCTAAATAGTTATAGGTCAGCATTTTCACTAATTTTATCAGAGGATTCAGGCAATACTGTGCGATTAAAAGCAGCTCGAAGGGGAGTTAATGTAGAAATTATTCGCAAATCATGTTACATCCCGAAATTTTCAAAAATTTAATGTAACGCCTTGCTAGGCGCAACCCACCTTACGATACGTCGGTCAAGCCGATTCCGTCACTTACAAGCCATAGAGTTACCGATCTTCTTTGAGTTTGAGCCTGTATATGGTAACTGCACTACAGTCGGTAAGAAAGACACCACAAGAATAATTGAAGTATTACCATGAAAGGATAAGAACTCAGATAATACCGATAACTTAACCATGCTCGATTACTGAGATTGTAATTGCAGACTTGACCACTATAAGATAATTATAATTTAATTCTATTACCATACGAATTTATTTATATTCCCAATAGTTAAATCAACAATAATAACAAAGTTAAAACCAAAACATGGAGTATGAATACACTCGTATGTGTAAGTTAAACATTAGTAATACAAATATCGTAATATCATAAGTGCATGACCCACTTAGTGGAAGAACCTGTATATAGTCAGACAATTCAGTACCCAAAAGTGTCTGACTAAATACATAGAAATAAGGATAAGTAACATAGAGAATAACTGTTCACGAGAAGGCAAGAGTAGAAGCGAGTGAATCAATGCGAACACCGCAACTCTCAGCAATGCGGAAGCATTAGTCATGTGAGTCACTCACCGCGAGTCATCAATGTCATTGTTTACCCGATTCCAGGAAACGTACGTGCCATGTCAGAAATTGAAAGTACGTGCCATGTCAGAAATTGAAAGAACGTGACATGTCAGAAATTGAAAGTACGTGCCATATCAGAAATTGTGAATCCTATCTTTAACATAGGGACGCGGAACTATATAAACCGCAGAGCCACACCTGTAAATCGTCTTACGTTCTCGGCAGTCATACTGTTCACTTCGATCTACGTCTAATTAATCGTTTTGACAAAGTCGCGGCTTCTAACTCACTGTGACCGAAGAAACACTTTGAATAAGTCGCGTACTTTAAAGTTCAATTCAAAATAGTTTTCGTGTTCGAGTCTTGAACTAAGTCCCTTCGGCTGAGACTTTCGGTCGTCGTAAAGTGAGTCTTTAACGAATAAAGTCCGCAGTGTTAAACGTTCGCGAAAAGAACTCAAGTGTGGATTGGGTATCTGCTGTAGGACCCTGTATCGCACTACCCATACTGAAAAGTGCTTGTGCACGTTTTCAGTATAACAAACATCCGGTAGAGTTCCGTCGCTGCTCTACGATAAACACGGAGATACAATCGACCAGCACAACATCTCTTTCGCCCTTTCTTGCGTAGGAAGGTAATCGTAAGTTTTGTAGAATTATTCTAATTAATCCTGTATCCTAGTTATAATAAACATTGTTCACACTGAGTTTCATATGTGATTTAAACACTGTAACCTAACACAGTCCCCATAGGGCTGATAAGTGACACACAAACCCACAATCAAATAATTAGTCAGGTCTTACCAGCCTGACGTAATCAGCACACTGGTCTCTCTTTTCCTATTTTCCATACTACCCTCGCCTATTGCTCGGGACGTAACAATCAGCAGGTTGGACTGCTAAGTCAAATGTATTCGCTCAATTTTATAATCCCCCACTACGGGAAACGACATGTGATTTTGCATCGAGCTATCTTAATCCCTAATGTACAAATTTGTAAATAGAGTTTCAAATCGCAAATCTAATGCTTCAAACAACTACAATTGATATAAAGGGCGCGACTATGCAGCATAATTGTACAATTAAACGAACTTAACTGAACTGTGATGCGATTCCGATCTCAGACAAAGATATAATTTTTCGTCAAACGGAAAACGGTGGGCCCGTCGAAGTGCCCTGGGTAGTTGAACCGGGGCTTCTTCCTGGAAACCGTTAACTCCTGTTGATGTTTTGCCTTGGCGACGTCTTTGCCTTGACGAGTGGGTGTGAGCTCCATCTCACTACCGGGTTCAGGACTCGCCAACTCCTGTTTACGAATGATGGACGCTCTAAAAACAGGCGCCAGGCTCTCCTATTTTTGGTAATCTCGTCCCATTCAAAGGAATTCTCAGGTACTGCTAGATGGAGCGACCCAGAATAGATTTCTTTAAACGGAACGGAGGCTATCTTTATCAATATAATAATCAATTCCCAGGCTCTACTGGATGGAGTGACCTGGGTAGATTGATTACCATAAGGAGATAAGAGTGAGAGAGATTTGCCGTGGAGTTGGCAATTAAATTTCTGTAAGTATTAATATTGCTCTGAGAAGAGCAGATTGCTAAAATATATGTAAGAAGGCCAAGCTAATGTCGAGCGGTCTCTCTCACTCCGCGCGGAAGTTGAGTAGAGGGGAGTCTCGTCGCCGAGTCTCCCAGTCCTTGGCGATGGTCGAATCAGGAAGCTTCCTAATAGAGATTGGCATGCTGATCCTACAAGGCCCCTGATTGGTTTGATATTTTGGGCGCGCGCGACATATTTAAAATTGTTCTATTGCCTCATCTCTCTTAACCCAGAGTTACATATGTTAAAAATTAAAATATCATTTATTAATATTATTTCGATGTTCAATAAGTATAACTATTTATCATTAACTTTATTATAATATTGAAGTTTTGTGTGTGTGTGTGTGTGTGTGTGTGTAGTAGGCTGTGCCAAAAAAGTGAATTTTCGAATTTCATACCTACCTAGGAGTCAAATTATTCCTAAGCGTAATACAACCCTACTCCTTTTTTTAATAATTTTTTAAACAACTATTAGATGGTGCGACTCGCGTTTTAATTATTTGTTATAAATTTTCCAATCGTTAGAAGTTGAGAACCCGAGCGACCCTGGGTAGCCTGAGAGTGCAGCGGTCCTGTTAATGAAACTCAGAAATAGTCAATGGTGGGCGGACACCTTTTGTGACGTTTAATCCTACCCTTGTCTGGATTCGGACCTTTTCTCAATTACAAATTTCTGCTTAGTGGCATAATTAGTATAATCTGGTGCTGAGACTCTGATCAGTGAAAATTCTTCAGTGTTACTTCAGCTATCATAGTGTTGAGAAGTAAATTTATTAGTTTCTACTTTATATGTAATTGTGATGTGATGTGCAAATAAATCAACGAAAGTGTTAAAATCATGGCGATGAAACGTTCCAGAAGCGAAATGTACCTTATTGGACACATTGAAGAGGATATTCTTGGATGTAAATTACCATCAAAAGGACAAGAACGGAAAAGAAAAGAAAAGAACTATCCATGAAAGTGCTAAGTTTGCAATAATCAAGTGCAAGCAATTTTGGTATAATGCTAATATTCCAATTCAGAAACAAGATAAGTGTACTGATGAAGTAAAAGCGTTATACAAAGAATATATGAATTCAAATAAGTCCAAAAACAAAACTTTTGCCGCGCAAAGTGTAAAAGAATGTCAGTTCAAAGAGGAGTTGAATGCATTATTTAATATTGCTGCACAGACTGCCTTGGAAACAATAAGTGAAGAGGATCGACTATTTTTATTGGCACAACGCAAAAACCAAGGTACAGGTTCTATGAGACCTACACTTGAACAACAAAAATTAGCTGAGGAACAGGAGGAGAAGATAAATGAATGCCAGCAATGCAATACAGGTAAAATGGAAAAATAAGAAACAAAGAAACATAAACTTAATAAATTCTTGAAAAATGAAATTGTTGTAAATTATGCAACGGCCTTATGGTAAAAATAAATTTTCCACTCAGAAAATTCATCTTTCTAAAAAGTGATCATATATTTTCAGATATTGTAGACGAAATTATGATGCTGAACGAGTCAACTGACACTCTTTCGTTTAATTCCTCCAAAAAAGTTTAAACTTATAACTCCCGAAATTTGTATGGCACTAGATCGAGGAAAAGTGTGCAGTAGAATGGCCACGCATATACTAGATATACTGATATGGTATAAATGTAATCTTTTTTGCTTAAAAATTCCACTTTTATTTTTTTTGTGCCTGAGTTATTGCAAATTTCCTGGCATAATTTGAGAATTTGTTTATTTAATATTCTAGGAATGGAAACCAGAGACTGATAATTCTAAAGATGAGCAGGAGTCATCGACAAGTCCACGCGATGATTATAAGGAGTTACTAGAACTTATAATAATTTTTCTAGGTCATGAACCTGTAAAAGGTATAAGTTTTAAAAAACCAGGAGCGGTACACCATGCTAGATGGATGGGTAAAACAATTTATAGCATAAAAGTTTATCTTTTTCGACGACAATTTCACCTTAGTACTCGCGATGAAACTGGATTTCGAGAAATCAGCTGTTTTATAGTAATGATTTATCAAAAAGCTTGGTACACAGCAAAAAAATCCTATGTCTGCACCCAGGAATGATCTTTCCTTCTTGCAGAGTCTTTTAGAAGTTGCATAGTGACAGGCAAGAGAGTCGCGTTCACATTTGAGAGCAAAAATGTATGAAACTGTATTGAAGAAAATGTGAAATAACCTTTGGTATTTGCGTGAAGATTTAAAAATTTTTTTTTAAGTCTGATCCCAAAACGTGGGAAAGCAGGGTCGATTATAATGAAGTTTTACGTATTATCAAGGCTCTGCCTGTTATCAATGATAACGCAGAACGTATAGTAGCACTTGCGAGTGAATATAAATTAATATTAACGAAAAATGAGGCGGAAAAACAATGTTTGTTACGTCTCATGCCAGCACACCGTAAAGTTTTCTCCGATTGCAATAAAGATTGTCTGAACGTATGCTTTGAAAAAGAGATTGGCGGTTGAAAATGTGAGAATGACTTACTAAAATGATTTTAATGATAAATCCAACGATTATAATTGTTTTCGATGCAAATATTAAGTTAATTTTTCAATATTTAAGGATATATTGTAGCTTGAAATCTATTGATAAAAATGAAATTTGAACCGGGCTATTATAATTAGTCAAGCTGTAAAATGAAGTGAAAAAACGTTTCAAATTAATACTCTGTTGAAATTATCCATTGAATGAAAATGAATTTATGCACATTCAGTACGGACACATTTTTCTGCTTATTCATCTTATAATCAAGTAAACTTACCGTTTCTTATTTACATACACTACCGACACAAAGTTTGGGTACATTCCTTTCGGAATGTGGAATTTGCGTGTTCTTGATTTAGATTTAAACAGTAGGATTTTCTCTTGATTTTATGATTTTTCCAAATTTGTAGGAATCGAGAAAAATTTTTTTTGGTCAAATTATGTTTGGTATTCGAATTTATGGTATTGCAAACATACAGAAGCAACAAAATTATCTCAATTTGTTCAAAAAATGGATGTATCGCGTTTTATTTGCTTACTCTTCAATTGATAGAAATCTGTAAATATTTCAAAATGACCATGAATAGTAAATTATTCTAATAAAGAATAATATTTTGTAAATGTTATTTGATTTAAAAACCCCTTGATGCGTACTGTTTGGAACAATCAAAATTTCAATAAGTCAGTGTTAGAATGTAACTCGAACTCCTGCCAATATATACCTGGCGTTATTCTTCAATGCAGAATTGCAACGTAACCACCGTTGTCTTAGTACAAAAGAGAATGTTCTCAACTACTGTTCGAAGTGAGAAATCGTGAACATTTTATTTTGTTCATTCATAAGTTACCCTAACTAAATATTTCCTAATCAAGCTCAGATTTTCAAATCTTATTCCTAAGTCCATGAAGAATATGTGGTAACAAGTTTGAAAGTAAAATAAAGTTTCAAGTATGTTTAAAAGTTTCGCAAAGTTCATGATTTTTGTTAATTTTGATCATGAATAGCTTTTTTTAGTTGTCAGTTTTATCATTAAAATGTGAATTTTTTGAAGACATTATATGAGGAAATCCTTTTTCAGTGTATGATTCAACGATATCTCCAATAGAAGTAAAATCGGTAAACATTAAGTGGTTTAAATTTAAAGTTAAAAAAAATATATATTTTCCAGTGTTAAAATGACGAAAACACCATATGAACTAACAATGCGAGTCGCAGTATCTAATAGTTGTTCAAAAAAAAAAAAAAAGAAATAAAAAAAAAAGAGTAGGCCTGTATTACGCTTAGGAATAATTTGACTCCTAGGTAGGTATGAAATTCGAAAATTCACTTTTTTTGGCACACCCTTATATACAAATATATATATAATTTAAAAAAAGACGTACACAACCACCGCAGGGTCCCACTAAGAGCAACTGCCATCTAAAAAATGTTAATAGCCCCCAGTAGAACCGCGGTAAAACACACCTATGGCCACGTCTCACAACCGTGAGATGGATGGTCACAGGGCACGACGAAGTCACAACGACAGGCCGGCGAAACCCTCGTGTGTCTTAAGGACACGAAGCGACCCAAGGATGACAGATTTCTGCATCCATCTCGCAAGTACCTTGGCATATTTTTAGCACGCGGGTATGGCTTTAAGGTTACGAACCAGTGATAGTTTCGCACCTTCGAGAGCACCTATCACAAGGACAATTACTCGCACTGAATATTTTGGGTACAGTCGTTGTAGCTCTCTTTTAAGGTCTTGCTACCTCTCCTCTTTTTCTTTCTCTTTGCAGTGATGTTGTATTCGGACGGAGCCGAGAATTCGATCACGAATATAGTTCGTTTCTCGAAGTCTTGAAGAACAGTGTCAGGCCTCGAGTGCGCAACGGACACTGCTGCCCGAAAATCGAAGTTCCAGAAAATTTGGCACTTCTCGTTTCGGACAATTGACTCTATATCCCTTGTAGCGTTCAGCAGGGCAGGGTCGCGACCAACGCCGTGAGAGCGACAAATATGGTAATAAAGTACTCTTAGGGCCGCATTATGTCTATAGATATACGGTATGCTAAGTCACGGTATGCTAAGGTGGAAATGACACCGTCCTGACATGCAAAAATAAAACCCTCTGTACATGAATTGAGTCCTGATGATTTGAGGAAAGGAAAAGATTGCTCCTTCGACTCTCTGTCTGCTTTCTTTACTTCGGCTTTTAGACGTGAAGCATCTAGATGGAGTAATACACTTTCCTCACTTCTGATGTTAAAATTCAGGCCAAGGGTTTCGGACGCTTGCTCCGCAGCTTTGTAAAGGAACGCTCCTCCGCTAATCATCTCGTGGTTTCTGACCATCTTTAGGAGAGGATCTCTGCCATTTGCAACGATGTAAGCTGTACTTAAAACAATTCGGTTATGAAGACACTGGAGATTCAGAAGTCCGCGTCCGCCTTGACGGCGTGAAATGTATAATCGCGGAACTGACGAATTGATATGCAAGCTTTTGTGCATATGCATGATCTTACGTGTAGTGACATCAAGGGCCTGAAGCTCGTTCTTAGACCATTGAACCACACCAAACGAGTAGAGTAGAACCGGGACGGCAAGCATGTTAGTCGCAGATACCTTGTTCAACGCCGATAGATTGGAAGACCAAATCTGTCGAAGAAGATGCTTGTATCTGCTTCGAAGAGACTCCTTCACTGATGTTACGTCCTGAATGCGGCTTTGAGGCACGCCCATGTATGTATAGGTCTGTCCAGTATTAAGATGCCTAATAACACTTATATCCACAAGCTCAGGGTCCTTGGGAACGCCAGTAATCTTTCCTTTCTTCAGATGAATTTTGGCACACTTGTCCAAACCAAAGTCCATCCCAATCGCACCTGTGTATTTATTGACAACATTTATAGCAGTTTGAAGCTTGCTTTTACCAGAGGCATAGATGTTCAGGTCATCCATATGAAATACATGAGTGACCCTTTGCTCGCGCTGATTAGTGTCGCCACAGAGGTATGCAGGAGAATTTCGTAGTGCGAGAGATAGAGGCAGAAAAGTGATGCAAAAAAGCAAAGGGCTCATGGTATCACCTTGAAAGACGCCCCTCTGGAGATGGAAAATCTAGTTTCCCAAATAGGCATCAATCTCTCTGCAACTCACTACGTGTGGATGTATCTTCAAGCTTTCCAACAGACATATGATAAGTCTATGAGAGGTTGAATCGAAAGCTTTCTGGTAGTCAATCCAGGCCATTGACAGGACGTGCTGATGAGATGCAGCGTCTTTACAGACACACCTGTCAAGTAGCAGGTTCTCTTGACAGCCTGGTACACCTTTTTTCGAGCCACGTTGTTCGTACATCTCTCGCCATACAGGCTCAATTCGTCGAACAATCCTGTTGTTTAGGACAGCTGTCAAGATCTTATACAGTGTGTTCAAACAAGTTATTGGCCTGTAATTCTCTGGTCTGGACAAGTTGCCTTTTGTCGGCAGGAGTATAGTGCGTCCTAACACCAGCCACTGCGGGATGGGCGTCTCCGACTTTAAATATGAGGTGAATATGCGGGCGAAATGTTGGTGTATAAAAGTAAACTTCTTCCACCAAAAGTTCTTGATACAATCTGGTCCAGCAGCGGAAAAGTTCTTCGTGCCTCCAAGTACTTCTTTCACCTCTTCGCCAGTGACCGATGGACATTCCTCCTCAGATTTTATGAGGTCGCAAAACTCCTTGAAGCGGATGATATTGACAGTATCTTTTTTCATCTCTAGTGTTTTCTGGATCTGGTACACTTCTTTCCAAAAAGTTTCTACCTCCTTGGTCTTGGGTGGATTTTTTACAAAAGTAGGGAGATCGCTGAAGAGGCGTGATGGGTCAGCGATAAACTGTTGATTCTCCCTGATTCATCTCTCCCTCTTATGTATTCTCCTCCTTGCGTCAGATAACAGCCGTATTTTGTCAACAATATGCTGCTTGATTGTCAGCAGCTTTGACTTGTTTAGTTTATGATTCAAGATCCTTAGTTCTTGGACGAACTTTCGAACCCTTTCCGTGAACGGTCTACCAGATGTTAAGTAGTCAATCACACATTGAACACGGGAGGCATTCTCTCTTGCCCATCCAATTTTCTTGTTCAGTTGATGCAAGCGTCTTCTGGTCTTTTGATCCATCGTCGGTTTTAGCCTTCGATTTGAATCAGCCAAAGGTCTCGCAGCACCATAAACTGAGCAATTGATGGTCCAGAGGTCGGAATCTTGAGAGATATCTCCACGAAGGGAGGAATCCATTTCAGCCCGATCTTGCGGCTTAAGAGGATCTAGCCTGTTGATGTTCCTCCTGGTACTGAAATTGCTATCATTTTTCAGAAGGTGCTTGCTTTCTGCGGTTGGTCCGACCCATTGTAGGGTGCTCTGCGCGTTCGATCGTTTTGAACCGCATCTACAACATTCTGGTGTTTTGGTTGTTTCATTGTTGTTCCTACGAGCAGCTAGGGAAATGGTTTGTCCATCCTTGTAGAGCCCCCTGTGCAAGGATAAGGCTTATACTCTAAAAGGTCGCCCGGTATCCCAAGATCACCGTTAAAGACACCTCACCCAGGTGCCATTCAGCTTTCGGCACGGTTCTTGCGCCTTCGCTTAGGAGTTATTCCTTCGGGACCATCCCTGAACAATTGTCCGCGACTGCTTATTAATTATTGTAATCATATTCAGCAGAAACCCTTGTTACAGGGACCCTCTGTCCGCAACCCGAGGACGCGTTCGGTGGCTTTGTCATAGGCCCTGCGGTTCTATTCCAAAGGAATCGGAACCGAATATATTATTATTTTTCTTCTTATTATTATTATTATATGTATATAATTAAAAAAAAAGTTAAACAACCACCGCAGGGTACCACTAAGAGCAACTGCCATCTGGAAAAAATGTCAATGGCCCCCAGTAGAACCGCGGTAAAATACACCTATGGCCACGTCTCACATCCGTGAGATGGGTGGTCACAGGGCACGACGAAATCACAACGACAGGCCGGCGAAACCCTCGTGTGTCTTGAGGACACGAAGCGACCCAAGGATGACAGCTTTCTGCATCCATCTCGCAAGAGCCTTGGCATATGTTTGGCACGCGGGTATGGCTTTAAGGTTACGAACCAGCGATAATTTCACACCTCCGAGAGCACCTATCACAAGGACAATTACTCGTACCGAATATTTTGGGTACAGTCGACGCAGCTCTTTTTTAAGGTCTTGATATCTCTCCTCTTTTTCTTTCTCCTTTGCAGTGATGTTGTATTCGGATGGAGCCGAGAATTCGATCACGAATATAGTTCGTTTCTCGAAGTCTTGGAGAACAATGTCAGGCCTCGAGTGCGCAACGGAGACTGCTGCCCGAAAATCGTAGTTCCAGAAAATCTGGCACTTCTCGTTTCGGACAATTGACTCTATTTCCCTTGGAGCGTTCGGCAGGGCAGGGTCGCGACCAACACCGTAAGAGCGACAAAGGTGGTAATAAAGTACTCTTAGGGCCGCATTATGTCTATAGATATACGTTGTTCCTGCGTGGGTCGGACACCCCGATAGTATGTGTTCTAGGTACTCAGCGTGTGCATGACACGCTCTGCACCTATCACTGGGAACTTCTTGACATAAAATGCGGGCGCGGTATGCTAAGGTGGAGATTACACAGTCCTGGCATGCGAAAATAAAGCCCTCTGTACCTGAATTGAGCCCTGATGATTTGAGGAAAGTAAAAGTTTGCTCCTTCGACAAGGACTGCTTTCCTACATTTCTGTGAAAGTTTCCGTGCATTTGCTTGTCGAGTAGCTCTTGGTGAAATTTTCCAACCTCTGCTTTCTTTACTTCGGCTTTTAGACGTGAAGCATCTAGATGGAGTAATGCACTTTCCTCACTTCTGATGTTAAAATTCAGGCCAAGGGTCTCGGCAGCTTGCTCCGCGGCTTTGTAAAGGAACGCCCCTTCGCCAATCATCTCGTGGTTTCTGACCATCTTTAGGAGAGGATCTCTGCCATTCGCAACGATGTAAGCTGTACTTAAAACAATTCGGTTATGAAGACACTGGAGATTCAGAAGTCCGCGTCCGCCTTGCTGGCGTGAAATGTATAATCGCGGAACTGACGAATTGATATGCAAGCTTTTATGCATATGCATGATCTTACGCGTGGTGACATCAAGGGCCTTAAGCTCGTTCTTCGTCCATTGAACCACCCCAAACGAGTAGAGTAGAACCGGGACGGCAAGCATGTTAGTCGCAGATACCTTGTTCAACGCCGACAGATTGGAAGACCAAATCTGTCGAAGAAGATGCTTGTATCTGCTTCGGAGAGACTCCTTCACTGATGTTACGTCCTGAATGCGGCTTTGAGGCACGCCCAGGTATGTATAGGTCTCTCCAGTGTTAAGGTGTCTAATAACACTTATATCCACAAGCTCAGGGTCCTTGGGAACGCCAGTAATCTTTCCTTTCTTCAGATGAATTTTGGCACACTTGTCCAAACCAAAGTCCATCCCAATCTCTCCTGTGTAGTTCTTGACGATATTTAAAACAGTTTGAAGTTTGCTTTTACCAGCGGCATAGATCTTCAGGTTATCCATATAGAATACATGAGTGATCTTATGCTCACGCTGATTAGTGTCACCACAGAGGTATCCAGGAGAATTTCGTAGTGCGAGAGATAGAGGCAAAAGTGTGATGCAATAAAGCAAAGGGCTCATACTATCCCCTTGAAAGACGCCCCTCTGGAAGGTGACATTGTTCGTCGTCAGACGATAATTCCTAGATGAGATGGTAAATCTAGTTTTCCAAAGAGGCATCAATCTCTCTATGCATCTCACTATGTGTGGATGTACCTTCAAGCTTTCCAACAGACAGATGATAAGTCTATGAGAGGTTGAATCAAAAGCTTTCCGGTAGTCAATCCAGGCCATTGACAGGACGCGCTGATGGACTGTAGCGTCTTTACAGACACACCTGTCAATCAGCAGGTTCTCTCGACAGCCTGCTACACCTGTAGTATGTATATATATAAAATAAAATAAAATATATATAAATATATATATATATAAACGTGACCAATAACTTGTCTGAACACACTGTATAAGATCTTTACAGCTATCCTAAATGATAGGATTCTTCGGACAATTGGACCTGTGTGGCGAGAGATGTATGAAAAACGTGGCTCAAAGAAAGGCGTAGCAGGATGTCGGGAGAACCTGCTCATTGATAGATGTGTCTGTAAAGATGCAGCATCCTATCAACGATCTTTATCGATTGCCTGGATTGATTACCGGAAAGCTTTCGATTCAACCTCCCATAGTCTTATCATCTGTCTGTTGGAAAGCTTGAAGGTTCATCCACACATCGTGATGTGCATAGAGAGATTAAAGCCGCTTTGGAAAATCAGATTTACTATCTCATCTCGAAAACATCGTGTGATCACCAACAGTGTCACCTTTCAGAGAGGTGTGTTTCAGAGCGACACCATGAGCCCTCTTCTCTTTTGCCTCAGATTATTGCCAGTGTCTCTCGCACTTCGTCATTCCGAAGGGTACCTCTGTGGCAAACCTGGAGAACGAAAGTATAAGGTCACTCATGTATTTTACGTGGACGATCTCAAGATCTATGCTAGAAATAAAGAGAAACTACATCAAGCTCTAAAAATTGTCAAAGGGTACACTCAAGAGATTGGAATGAAGTTCGGGTTAGAGAAATGCGTCACGGTTAATTTGAAAAAAGGAAAACTTAATGGCATCCCTGAAGAACCTGAGCTCCTCGACAGAAGCGCTATACGACACCTTAGCGCTGGAGAGACCTATACATACCTGGGCGTGCCACAGAGCCGCATTCAGGACGTGACATCTATAAAGGATACTCTCCAAAGCAGATCCAAACGTCTCATCCGGCAGATTTGGTCTTCCGAACTGTCGGCTAAGAACAAAGTATCTGCAACGAACATGCTTGCCGTCCCGTTAGTACTCTATTCATTTAGAGTGGTTCCATGGACGAAGGACGAGCTCAGATCCCTTGATATCGGGACGCGAAAGGTTTTGCACGTGAACAAAAGCATGCACCTTAAGTCTTCTGTTCCTCGTCTTTACATCTCACGCCGCCTAGGTGGTCGCAGAATACTGAATCTTGAATGTCTTCACAATAGGATTATTCTGGGTACAGCACATATAGTTGCAAATGGACAAGACCCTCTTTTTAAAATGGTCAGGAAACATGAAGTTGCGGGCAAAGGGGCGTTTCTGTACAACGCAGCGGAGGAGGCTGCTGAGACACTCGGCCTTGAATTAAATACCAGGGGTGAGCAAAATGCATCAAATCTTATCCATCTTGAATACTCACTTCTGAAGGCCCGGATTAAGAAAGCACAGGAGAAAAACTTCCGTGAAGAGCTCCTCGACAAGAGAATGCACGGCATCTTCTACAGAGATGTGGAGGATCAGTCGATGTCGTATGAGCTAACGTATCTTTCCTTAAATCATCCGAATTAAAGTCGGGCACGGAGCGTTTCATTTTGGCATGTCAAGACGGTGTCATTTCCACTCTAGCATTCCGTCGCCACATTTTAAGCCAAGATATTCCCGATGATAGCTGCAGAGCGTGTCATGCAGACCCCGAGCATCTAGGACGCATACTATCTAGTTGTTCAACTCATGTGGGAACGACCTACATCCAAAGGCACAATGCGGCACTAAGAGTGCTTTATTACCATCTCTGTCACTCTTACGGGATTGGCACAAATACCGCTCTGCTTAACGGTCCTAGGGAAATAGTCAATTGTCGAAAATGAGAAGTGCCGTATATACTGGAACTTCATATTCTCGACAATTGCTTCTGTTGCGCACTCGAGGCCTGACATAGTTCTCCTTGACTTCGATATAATGTTTGTCAATGCTGATAAAGGCAATGTTACGGTTGGTATCTCAAAAACAGAATATAATGGAAAAATGAATTCTATGCTCCAAGATAAAAAGCTCTATTCTATCTCTAAATTTGAATATACTTCCACTTTAAAAGAAAAATATAACAAATTAATTACAGATTTGGAACAAAAAGGTTACATTTGTCACTTTGAGGCAAAGTCTTTAAGAACTTATAATTGTATTACTCCTAGAGCTTACGGTCTACCAAAAATACATAAAGATAACAACCCTTTAAGATTAATAGTTTTGTACAATAAATGGGCCCACTTATAATTTATCTAAATTCATCTCTAAAATTCTTAACAATATTATTGGGAAAACACCATATCACATATCCGATAGTTTATCTTTTGTTCAAAAAATTAAATTATTAAAAAGAATTCCATCTGATTACGTTTTAATTTCTTTAGACGTTGTCTCAATGTTTAACCATATACCAATTTCTAAAGTTTTAAGTTGTATTGAATTGAAATGGACTGAGATTAGCAGGTTTACTAGTGTTCCAATGATTGATTTTATTGAATTGGTTAAGACCTGTCTTAATTCTACCTATTTTAAGTTCAACAATGTAACGTACAAGCAGGTTTCTGGTTTGACCATGGGCTCGCCACTCTGTCCGGCAGCAGCCAATATTGTTATGGAAAATTTATAATCAGAATGCCTCATCTTTACCTTTCTCAATTCCGTTTTATTTCAGATATGTCGACGACATTATCACGGCGGTGCCTCATGATAAACTTGATTTCATTTTGAATAAATTCAGTTCATATAACTCTAATATAAAATTTAGAATAGAAGTAGAAAATAAATCACAAATTAGCTTTTTAGATACACTGATTGTACGTATTGATGATGAACTTAAAATTGATTGTTTCCAAAAAACAACTTTTTCAGGCAGATATTTAAATTTTAATTCCGCACATCCTATCAATCATAAAATTGGTGTTATTACTGGTTTATTTCATAGAATGTTCAGAATTTCAGACATTATATTTAGAAGCAAAAATATTAAATTTATTAAGCAAACACTTTTGAAAAATGGTTATCCAAAGTCACTTATTGAATTTTGTTTAAAAAATGTAACCCATCGTTTTTACAATTCCGAATTTTATGCAAATAAAACCAATAATAATAAGCCTAACAATTACATTGATTTCACTGTTTTACCTTATATTAAAAACCTTTCTGAAAAGATTCAACATATCTTAAGAAGTTTCAACATCAAAACTATTTATAAACCAGTTAATAAATTTTCCCGTTATTTCAATAATCTTAAGGACCCACTTCTAAGGGGTAAGCGTTCTGGGGTAGTCTATGAATTAGCATGCAAAGACTGCAATTCCACATACGTTGGTGAAACTGGCAGATCAATTGATACCCGTACACGTGAACACATAAATTCTATCAGGAACCCTAGCACTTCTAATCATACTGCACTTTCGGAACATTACTTGGAACTTGGACACAATTTTGATTTTGATCATTGTAAAATTCTTTCAGTTGAACCTAACACAGCTCGCAGGAAAATAGTTGAAAATTTCTTCATTAACAAAAATGCTGGTAACGTTAATATTAGATTCGAATGTAGTAATTTTCCAGACCAATATAAACCTCTTACCAAATCATAATAAAATCACTACCTATATTATCATTAAATGATATACTTACCTTCATAATCGGTGTCTCAATTTTAGAGCTTCTACAAATTAATTTCCTCAGTCTGACAATGTCACCCGTCAATGACTCAGTGAATGGTATCTGTTCTTCGTGCTTAATTTAAGCTTTGTTTTTATTTTTAACATCTTTGAAATTTTGATAGTTTATTTTATTTATTATTTTAATGAAAGTTTTTAATTTTATAATTGTTGATGTTGTTTTACCATCACAATATCAGGTATGCTCTCTTTTTAATTATATGAATTTTGTAAATGATTTTTGTCAATGTTTTAACTTTTATGTAAATTACTTTTTCTTTAGAAATAAATTTTGACTGATGAGGGCTGACATAACAGCCGAAACGTTTCGACAAATTTGAAATTGGACGAATTTTGTATTGTTTTGACCTATCGTTTGGAGACTATAATTGACACATATATTATCCATATATTATATATAATACAATTTAATAATATTATATCAATATTATCAACATTAATATTGTTTATTAATGTTAATTCAATTCTAAATATTAAATATTACATTTTGAATTCGTTATTTGGGACGTTCGATCCAATGGAAAAATTCCTTGCTCGTGATTGGTGTGCAGTACCCGTGGCGCGGGCTGCGCGAACCAACCAGAGAAATCGCTTTGTCGAGAATGGCGCGCTGTACGTCTTGTTCGGGGAGCTCGAGCTAATCGGGAAATTAATACATTCATGACTTCCATCAGATTTTTAGTACAATAAAATTATGTTCTGAAAACGCGATTAACAATTCGTCAACTTCAAATGTGTAAAAATATTCATTCAAAAAAAAAAGAATTAATTGTGTTTAAACCTCAATGTTTGGTATTTAGGGCGAACGGTTCAATCGGAAAATTCCGCGTTTGTGATTGGTGCGCCGTACCTGTTGTGAAACAGAAGTTGCGAATACATTAGTATTTAAAAACCGAGGCCATATAACAGTATTGGAGCGCATGTTATGAAGTCTGTATAAAAAGTTCCGTAAAGTCTACAGTTTGATCTATATATTATTACTATAATTACACTTAATGTATTGCACAGCTACAAACCCAACTCACGTTACACGCATTAACCAACTGAGCTATCGCACGCTTGGACTTTCGTGTAAAAATCTTGGCGAAGTCTTATAGAGGCAGGGCATAGTAGGTGATAAATATGTGTCCCTACACGGAGAAAAAAATCCGGGGTTTAACGCAAGAGAGTTCAAGGTACTAACCGCATGGACTGTTCATCAGGTGCATATCCCAGGCGTCTCTAGCTTTACTTCCAAGAGCCTCCACGGACCTTTTCGGTGAGTCTCCTTGCAATTAGCGTTTAGGCCACGCCTTCTGCCTGTTGACACTTTCGCACCACCAAATGGTCGCAGGAGGCGTGGCCTTAAGGCAAATCGCAAGAAGACTCACCGAAAAAGTCCGTGGAGGCTCTTGGAAATTTCGACCGCACTCTTGGAATTAATGCGTGACAAATGTTTACACGCTAATGCCTAGATTTTTCTCCGTGTATTTATTGGTAATTTTTCGGTTTTAATATATTTTATAAGTAGGCGAGTTCAAAAAATGTATCATGTAACGCCATGATTTACGCGTTTTGTCAACGTCCTTGTTGCTTTGAAAGTAGCCGTTTACGCAACAGGTATAGCGATAGCGAATACGCATGTGCGGGATAAAATTATGATCATGACAGTACTCCGCACATGCACATTCGCTGTCGGCCGTGTACAATTATGGCCGCATCAACCTAACCTTAAATTTCAAATGTGATAAACTTCTAAATCATACCTTCGTATAGTTTAGAATCATTAATTAGTGTATTATTATTTTTTATTTATATTAGTCAAGTCACGGCCCTGTGTCAGAATGGGTTTAACTGTATTTAAGTTTCAGGCCGAATTTTTGAATATTTTTGTCTAACATTTGCATACGTCATCTATATAGTATTCTATGTAGTATGCCATACAAAGCTGTTTTTTTCGAAAAATTGTTCCTGTTTTGTTGAATAACACAGCTCCAAAGACTTGGGATGGTGGTCACTCTCCTGAAATTGAATGAGTAGAGTGCAGTTGAGATGGAAAAATTCCATCTGGCAATTGAGCAGTTTCGACGACGTTTTCCCTCTCTGGGCATTGGGCAGGCTTGTCGTATAACGCTGCCGAACGAGACTTTTAAGATTGCAAGTCAAGTTTTCAATTCTGCACAGGGACTGAGAGTGAATCCCGAGCGAGCCAAAAGTGAGCCTGTAAATGCGCTCTTTAAGAGATATACTCTGTGGGAGAACTGTAGCTTCAATGAGGTGTCCTCCGATCCCTCCATGTCAGAGTTTTCCCGCCGCAAACAAATCGGGAAAAGATTCACGCAGGCGCATAGGTCCCGGGAACGAAACCCGAGGAGAGCACGTTTGGACTGAGCGAACTCTGCCCCCACTCCGGTATGGATGGGATCAGCCAAGGATCGAAGGACTGGAAAGATGGGCCTTCTTGAATCCCTGGGGGATTCAGCTCTTTAGAGAGCCGAATCCTAAGAGCTAAAACCCTAATACGTTTCTCAAGAGATCGATCTCTTAGTGAGTCAAAATCTGACTCTCGTGATACATCTTTCGGAAAAGAAACTTTACTGGATGGCGCGACATACAATATTTTTTCTAATCATAATAAATAGTGACTAGTTCGAATTATTGTTGCTTAATGCATTTTTATTCATTTTTTTAATAAATCATCTTTCGGCAGCATTTCACGAATAAATACTTTGTGAACTAATTTGCATCTGTATACATAATTTCGATGTGTTGAAATATTTTCTTTTTTTATGTACATAAATCGCAAAATGAATGTTTAAACAATTGAATAATTATTGAAATAATAAATCTTTCTTGGAGTATACAGACTGTATAGAAAAAGCAGGAACATTTAATGTGGCCCAATTTTGAAAAGATATTAATGTTTTCAGTTATATTGCTTTGTTTTCTGAGAATACTGTTAAAAAATAGTGTGAATTATTTTAACAACTGTGAAATTCTTAAAACGAAGATTGTTAATTATCTTTACAAAAGTGTGAATTTCAAACTTTATGTTTAATTTTGGTATCTACTCTTGCTGCAATCTACAGAAATCACATAAAAGGTATTGAAGAAATGAATAATCGATTGCAAGAACTGAAATGTTTGCTGGATGACAATTGAACTATTCATATTTTTTTGTTTTCAAATTAGAAATTCATCTGTTGTAAGAGAAATTACATCATTCTTGAAGAAAAATGCAACTGTTCGGTTGAAAATAAATCTACGTTGTTAAAAATTCATACTTTTGGTTGAAATTTCGACTTTTTTGTTGAAAATTCCCTTTTTGCTCAAAATTCATATTTTGGCATTAAAAAATGAACTGAAAGCTTCTCTGCATGAAAGTTCAATTTAAATAATTGTCATTTTTTAGTAGCAATTCATCTGCTGCAGTACAAATTTCATTTTTCTTAAATGAAAATTCAACTTCTCGGTAAAGAATTGAATTATTTCGTTAAAAATGTATCCCTTTCGGTTGAAAAAGTTCGTCTTTTTGAAGGAAAAATTCAGTTTCTTCCCTACACACTTATTTTTGGTTGAAAATTGAACTATTCTTTTAAAATGTATTTTCTTTTTCAATAAAAATGTATCTGTTTCAAAAGAAATTTAATTTTTTTGGGATAACAATATACACCCATTGGGTAGAGAATTAAACATTTTGTTAAAAAGTCATCCTCTTGGGTAAGAATTCGTCTTTTCGAGTTGAAAAATCTTTTTTTGTCATCGAGAATTCTTGCTTGGTTAAAAATTCATATTTTGATCCTGAAAAGTCAACTAAAATCCTTTTGAACAAACAATTCTACTATTTTTTCCCAATTAATCTTTTTGATTTATAAATTCTGTCGCTTAATTAAACATTTCTTATTTTTAAATGAAAATGCAACTTTTTGGTCACAAATTATTCTCCTTTGCTTGAGTATCACTTTGTGATACATTTTTCGTTGGAAATTCATCTCTTTGATTGACAGTTTAACTATTTCGTTGAAAATTAATATTTCCGAATTGAAAATTCAACGACTGTTGTAAAAGTTAAACTACATTGTTAAAATTTTTCATTGATCTTTGTTAGTTGAAAATTATCCTATTTTGGTACCAAAAGAAATACTTTTCTTGGTTTACAATTTTATTTTTGTTATGTAAAAATGCATCAGTTTCGTGGAAAAGTAATTTTTTACTGGAGTCATATTTTTTGCTTGTACCTTCCATTTTTGTAGCGAAAATTCGTCTTTTGTCTTGAAGGTTCAACAATTTGGGTAAAATTTTTTCCCTCGTGAAAAATCTTTATTTCTTGAAAATTGGTCTTTTTGCTTTTAAATGACTTTTTTAAAAAATGAAATGCATGTTTTTGGATTTAAATATAAACTATAACACTTTTTGTTGGGAATTTATATTTTGAGGTTGAAAATTCAACGATTATGTTAGAAATTCAAGTATTTAGTTGAAAAGCTATCTTTAATAGTAGAAAAGACATTTTGTTGTTTAAAATGGAGTAATAAATTTGAAAATTTTAAATTCAAATCTGAAGTACTGGTTTATTCCGTTCATAAAAGATTCTAGGTTAAAAGTATTTCAAAATAAAAATGCTGCTATTTGAATACTAATGATGAAGGACAATTAAAAATTAGACATTAGTAAAACATTTTTGCAAACAGAAAAATTACGTACAGAAAGAGTAGGGGTGGGGGGGTATAGAAAAAGGTTCTTACAGTTTGTTACAGGAAGGAGGGGGTCTCAGAAATGGCATATAATCCGTTACGTAATTCAACTACTGTACGTCCCCTTACGCATATCTTAAAAAGGAAATAGTTTCAAAATATATCCTATCTTTTTGTTTTGAACCACAAATTTCGATGATATTTTGTATTATAACTCGTGATCTTGAGTAAAACTGCACAATTTTTTTCAGAAATAATAGAACAAGATTTTATGAAGTTAATTCCTATTTCTATTTTTTTATAGAATTATATGTCTTAATAATTCACGATGCATGATTATTAATAAAATGCTGCATTATTGTGTTATTAATAACTAATAATATATAGTTGTGTTTTGAACATGCGTACAATATTAATTTGCAATATTCGAAAATTGCTAAATTATCACGAAGTAGCTTTTATTCAGATTTTAAAATTAGAAACTCAGACTTGAGAACATTATATTGCATGGACTGAGAGTAATACTCCAGAGAGCTGAATTCGGATCGCAGTCCACTTCCTTCGGGATCGTTTGAAAGCATTTTCGGGTGAGTTCCGATCAGGAGTAAAACCTTCCGGCAGTCTGTAGGTTTCGATCTTTCAAAGATTCGATCCCGGGTACTTTTTTTTCATCAGTACACAAACTAAAGGATCGATCCTCTACCTCAGCGTTTCCCAAACTTTTTTCGCACTTTCTGGGGAGCGGTAGGGTCGCCACCCTAAAATTTTTTCAGAATACTGGAACCCAAGAGAGACACTGGACGTCTGTCACTCGGACGCGGATGCTTGCTTACCGCGACCTTCCCATTGTTAGAGAATTAGAGCCGGTTGAGGAAAATGAAATTTGGTAAAATAATAATAAAGTAAACTTTAATAGGCTGCGTTAGATTTGTTAGATTATGACAAGAACGTTAGAAAAAGATAGACGGAAATCGGATAATAACTACCAGAGTTATCGCACTTTTGTTACACTGAGAGGTCCCATTTATATATTCACAAGATTTGTAAATGTTTCCTTCGTTGGTGCAAATATCAACCGATTTTCAAGAACTTTTTTTTCAATTTTCTCAAATCATTTCACGGATTTCATTCAGCTAATTAAAATTAAATTGAGCCATGTCTTCATAATTTCAGTTATTCTAACTGTTCATTATCTCGTAACAATGAAAGGGTTATTCGTGGCAGGTACACGAAAGCAGCCGTCTGCTCGCAGCGGGGGGCCTGCCTCGAAGACTACCGAGCTACCGGGCCCGGGGTGGCATCCCCCTACCGAGCGGTAGGGTATCTACCCGCGGTAGCAGTTTGGGAAACGCTGCTCTACCTGCTCTCCTCGGGAGTCAAACGCTGACCGGCTGCTGCCACAACCCATCCGTTCCTGAGTGCTTCAGAAGGAGGGAGCCTCAACGCGGGATGGGATCACTTTCTCCCTACAGTACATCTTTTCTGATCTCGAGAAGAGTTAAACCTCACGATCCTTTTTTCGTCGGCTCAGGGATCAAAACCCAAAATGATCAAAACGTTTGACTCTCAGTCCCTGATTCTGCATATTCCAAATTAAAGAAATTTTGAAGTTAAAACATTAATATTATACACTTTTCAATTGTAAAATTTCATATATGCACAATTCTTCATTTTAAATGGTCAAAATTAAAAACTCTTTGATAACAAAAGACTTCCAATTTAAAGTTCTACAATTTCGCATATTTCAATTAAAAAATATTCAATTTGCAATTTCAAATTCTTCAATTTCAAACATGTACACATAACAGTTGAAGGGTGGAAAGGCAAAAATAAATCCATTTTTTTTTGTTTTGAAAAAAATGATATTTAGCGGTGCCATAAGCCCCATGAAGTTTAACATGTATTTCCCATAAGAAAAAAAGCAGGGACCCGACCGAAACTTTCGTTTCATTTCGTTATTGATAGAAAAAAATGATTTTTTACTAAAGTTTGATCTGCTATCTCTAGATTTGGCCGAAATGATATAATATCTGAAATTACATTGATGATTGGATTCAAACGATTTGTTTCTAATTGGCAGTAACTGGATTCAAACGATTTGTTTTAATTGGCAGTAACGAAATCGAATGAAAGTTTCGTTCGGGTCCCTGAAAAAAAGACGTTTTTGTAAATCTTATTCAGAATCCTCAATATTATCTCAATTGAGTTGAAACTCAACATTTCTCTTCACAATTAGCCATAGAATACGAATAAAATGTCGCTTTTCAAATACCAACACCATAAGTCTGTTTTATAGGGTCCTTACTCATCTATAATTATCTAAACCAACTTTTTTGGAGCGAGGTCCCAAGTTGTTTCTCCTTCCTTTTCTTCGACCGTTGATATAATTTCAAAATTTGAAAGTTCAAAAAAATTTTTCTTTATTCGGTCTTACGGTCCAATAAATCGGTCCTTACGGTCCTTACTCATCATCAGGTTCCAAAAAACCCCATAAGTGAAAAAATGGGTTTTGCGAATTTTTCGCGGTAATTATGACTTTTTTGCGGGTTTTTCACTGAAAATTATTTCTGGGACATAAAAGACCATTCCATACTGATGATTAGATGTTCACATAAATTTTTTAAACAATTTATTATTGTTTTTAGCAATTTTCTCATAGAATGGAGTTAAAAAGAGGCGGTTTTTTAAAAAATTTCCCACTTGTCCAATTTTCAATTAGAGGAAATTGATAGTTCATCAATGTTAACAGGAGTGATTGTTTGAACAATTTATTATTAATGTTGATAATATTCTCTTAGAAAAATGCTACAAAATTGCAGTTTGAAAAAAATCACTTTTAGTCGAATATTCAATTAGAAAAAGTTAAGTAATTGATCAGAGTTAAGAAAATTAATTGTTTAAACAGTTTATTATAATTGTTAATAATATTATATTTGATTAATGCTAGAAAGATGCGTTTTTTTTAAATTTCTGGCTTTTGTCCAATTTTCATTTCGAGTGAGGTAATAATGAATTCAAGTTAACAAAATAATTGTTTAAACAATTTATTATCATTGTTAATAATATTCTTTTTGCTTAATTGGTAGAATGTGGCGGTTTTTTCTGAAATTTTCAACTGTTTGTCTATTTTTCATTAGGCGTGACTTGATAATTAATTAGATTCAGCAAGAACAATTGTTCAAACAAATTATTATTGTTTCTGACTATCTTCATCTATATCAATGACTGATAGTTGCGTTTTTTTGGTAATTTTTACCGTTCTGTCCTTTTTTCACGCAGTGAGGAAATAATTAATTAAAGTTCACAAAAAAGTTGGTTAAACAATTTCATATTGATTTCTGCCTCTTGTGTAAAATAGATTTGTTTCTTTAAATTAATTTTTCCAAGCATTAGGAAAAGAGCAAAAATAATTCACTTGAAACAACAATACCATTCGAAAAATCATTTTGTTGTGGTTGAATTAGTATTTGTTCATAAATAAAAAGGCGATGCAATGTTGAAGATTTCAGAAAAAACCGCCACTTTCTAGCACTTATATAAGAAAAGATAGTTGTAAACAATATTAAATTGTTCAAACAACTTTTTTGTTAACTTTAATTAATTACTTCCTCACTAAGTGAAAAAAGGACAGAAAGGTAAAAATTGCCGAAAAACCGCAACTATCAGGCACTGATATAAATGAAGATAGTCATAAACAATAATAATTTGTTTAAACAATTATTTTTGCTAAATATTATTAATTATTAAGTCACGCCTAATGAAAAATTGACAAACAGTTGAAATTTTCAGAAAAAACCGCAACATTCTACCAACTAAGCAAAGAGAATATTTTTAACAATGATAATAACTTGTTTAAACAATTATCTTGTTAACTTGAATTCATTATTACTTCACTCCAATTGAAAATTGGATAAAAAGCCAGAAGTTTCAGAAAAAAAACCGCATCTTTCTAGCATTATTCAAATATACTATTACTAATAGTAATAACAAATTGTTTACACAATTAATTTTCCTGACTCTAGTTAATTATTTAACTTATCTTAATTGAAAATTTGACTAGAAGTGATTTTTTTAAGCTGCAATTCTGTAGCATTTTTCTAAGAGAATATTATTAACAATAATAATTAATTGTTTAAACAATCATTCCTGTTAACACTGATGAACTATCACTTTCCTCCAATTGAAAATTGGACAACAAGTGGGAAATTTTTGAAAAACCCGCCTCTTTCTAACTCCATTCTATGAGAAAATCGCTAAAAACAATAATAAATTGTTTAAACAATTTATGTGAACATCTAATTATCAGTATGAAGTGGTCTTTTATGTGCCAGAAACAATGTTTATTGAAAAAACCACAAAAAAGTCATAATTAGCGTCAAATACTCGCAAAACCCATTTTTTCACTTATGGGGTTTTTTGGGACCCTATAAAACAGACCTATGGCGTTGATATTTAAAAAGTTATATTTTACTCATATTCTGAGGCTAATTGTGAAGAGAAATGTGCAGTTTCAACTCGATTGAGATAATATTGAGGATTCTGAATGAGAATTACATAAACTTCTTTTTTTCTTATGGGAAATACGTGTTAAACTTCATGGGGCTTACGGCACCTCTAAATACCATTTTTTATTAACAAAAAATTGATTTATTTTTGTGTAGATTCAAATAAATTTCTGGGGTGTCCCCATAAAAATTATTTTAAAAAATTTCCAATGCATTTTTGGACCACCCTAATGTACAATGATAATTTCAACTTTGCTAGAAAACTAGCTGATGTTAGATTTTACAAAGAGAAATATACAACATCATTAATTTACAAAAAAGCTATATCTACGCAATCTAAAGGTAGAAACATTGAAAAAATGATTGTACTACCATTCATTGAAAGCTTAGATGAATGTTTCTTTAGACCTAAAGAAAAATTAACCTGCAGTTAGTCTTTACTGTCAACAATAACTTAAAAAACCTTACTTAGAAGTAATAAAGATAAAATCAAAAAAGAAAACAAATGTAACTGCGTTTATAAACATTACTGTAAAAAATTGTAAAAAAAACATACATTGGTGAAACCAGTACACCTCTGCACACAAGAAATAGGGAACACGAGAGATCCATTGTAAAAAACAAAACTAAAGCAGCAATAGCTAAACATGCTTATGACTTTGCACATAACGTTGACTTCGATTTAAATATCGTTGAAATTTTGGAATGGGATCGAGCCTAATCTTGATGAACGTTTACTTTTAGAAATGATACATATGGCGTATTCTTTTACAAATCGAACAGAGAATTGACCGACCCATTTTTGATTGAGCTAATACTTTTTTTACGGGTTAATTATCGAAAAAGAGAAGATATGTATTTGAGGAATTTTTTTTCGCAATTTTTTGGGAAATAGGAAGGGTTGAAAAATTCCGAAATTGACTGAAGATTATTTTTTATTAAATGCACAACTCCTGTTGTATTTAAGCTAGAGACCTTTTCTTTCAGTTGAAAGGTAAAAGAACGAGCTTTAATAAAAAATCATCCCAAAAATATTATTAACAAATTAAAATTGTTATAAACAATTAAAATGTTTAAATCTATTTTTAACTAGTTTGACCCCCATGAATTAAGTTCTTAATATTTGTATCGTATTCTACGTCAAATTTCCGATCGAAAACAATTTATTTCAAAATGGTGAAATTATTATTACTATCGGAAAACATTTAATGTATCTAGCGCTGTCGAGCACGGTACCTCACACCTGCGTGCGGATCACTTTGCACGGCCGATTTTCTTCTCTTATATCGTTTTTCTCTTAAATCTAAATGATTATTATATATTTTTAAATAAATAATCTTATTTCTTAGACAAGATAACTTTATTAAAAATTAAGAAACTAAATAAATAATAAGAAGTAAAAGAAAAACATCAGTATTAAAAATGTAATTATTACTTTATTAAGATTTCGGTAGGTTGGCTTAGTGAATAAGTACCTCTTTCAGTTTTATGTTATACAGTATTCACATTCTTTAAATTCTAACATTTCTTATTTACAAATTTTTACAATATTTTTCTTTTCAGACAAGGAAAATTGCTTTGCTTCCCATTCTTGAAGAGAAACTGGAATCATACAATGATATTTTAAAGTCCCCTTTATCGTTATAGCCTTTTGAAAGCGTGCTGACAACCGCTTTTCTTTGTCTTCGTACTCAGCATTTGTCGAATAACGACATGTTATGTTTGGTAGAGCTTCTGTCGCCCAGGTAAATAATTCTCTAGGTGTACGAATAGGATTATTTACTCTTTGCAGACTAGCTCTAGCAGCAAGTCTTTTTAGAGTGCCACCTATTCCATCACATGGTCCTTTTCCATGCGAAGTAGGAAAGAAGTGCCACTCAGCTATTTTAAAATCTTGTTCGTGATGAGTAAGATCAATAAAAAAAAATTTGTTCTTGTATTGCCCACTGGCACCGTCGGAAAACTATATTATTTTGTTAATCCCCTGTAAATTTGATTTTTCATCACGCATGCACGGAATATGCCATATTTCACATCTGTTTTCCGTGCGCATTGTGGCATATTGCGCATGCCGTGCGAATAGCGTGCGTTCCACAATGATCGCACGCTGCTCCGTGTTTTAGAAGAAATATCGCACGCTCCATCGTGTTTTAGTAAGAAAAATCACACGCTTCGCCGTGTTTTCACAAAACAAACGCAACTAACCTTCTACTAACTTCAACGTTATCATCTTCAAAATGTCAACAACTGTTTTATGTCTTAGATGCAAGAAGTAAGCATAAAAAAATGAGCTGCGTATTATGAAGCCAAGACATGTGCACTATTCATGTGCACATTGATGTTTGATGATAGCTGATGATATGGACGTAAGAACTCATCGCATGGGGGGAGGTGGCTCCAGTCTAAAAGGGGAAAACCAGCTGGATGATGGTGTCTAAGAATTTGCGGCTTTGTGCGGGCTATGTACGTTCCCCCCTTTCCGATTGAGGGTGACACCAAGAGCCACTCACGCTGAGTCTATGAGTTCTTACTTCTGTGGTTGATTGCCCAAGTGATTTGTATTTGTTTGGTGGCGGTGAATGCTAGGGAGACAAGTCGAGTCCGGAGTTTCAATCGTACAATTTTGAGTGACTTAATCCATTTAAAATTAAACAATTCACATATTTTCAAATCGAATATTGAAATCTTCAAAAATTTAAATCTTCAGTAATTAAAGAAATGAAAACGTTCAATTTAATTAAATTTCAAGTTTTTGTAAAATATTGTTCCAGTCTACAATGTTTCAATTTGTATCCATTACGTGTCAAACTTAGAAACAATCTTTATTTAATTAATAGTAATATTCGTATCTTCATGTAAAACGAGCAATTACAAAATCAAAATATCTACAATTTGAACCTCACAATTTTAATTCTTTTATTTAAAAACAATTTCATTTGTAAATAACTTTAAGATATATTGAGAAGTTTTTGAAAAATTACCTTTTTAAGAAGTACGAAATATTTCATAATACTGAAAAGTGTTTATTGTGGTTCCTAAGAAAATAGATAATTAACACAATTATCAAAACATACTTTCGAAGATTTTATAAGCCATTTTTTTCTATTTTAAAATGTAAAAAAATTTTATTGAAAATTTGATTGATTTTATTAAATATATACAAGTTATGAAAAAGTTTCTAAAATAATAAAAAATGTATAAATATTTCAAATAGTCTAAAACAAAATGTAGATTTTTGAATATTTTGAAATTTAATTTAAAACACTTGTATGAATTTTAAATGGTATTAAAATAATTACAAAATCAAAATATCCACTATTTGAACGTTCCAATTTTAATTCTTTTATTCAAAAACAATTTCATTTGTAATAGATTTAATTCATTTGTAAATAACTTTAAGATACATTGAGAAGTTTTAAAAAAAGTACGAAATATTTCATAATACTGAAAAGTGTTTATTATGATTCCTAAGAAAATTAATAATTAACACAATTATCAAAACATACTTTCGAAGATTTTATAAGCCATTTTTTTCTATTTTAAAATGTAAAAAAATTTTATTGAAAATTTGATTGATTTTATTAAATATATACAAGTTATGAAAAAGTTTCTAAAATAATAAAAAATGTATAAATATTTCAAATAGTCTAAAACAAAATGTAGATTTTTGAATATTTTGAAATTTAATTTAAAACACTTGTATGAATTTTAAATGGTATTAAAATAATTACAAAATCAAAATATCCACTATTTGAACGTTCCAATTTTAATTCTTTTATTCAAAAACAATTTCATTTGTAATAGATTTAATTCATTTGTAAATAACTTTAAGATACATTGAGAAGTTTTAAAAAAAGTACGAAATATTTCATAATACTGAAAAGTGTTTATTATGATTCCTAAGAAAATTAATAATTAACACAATTATCAAAACATACTTTCGAAGATTTTATAAGCCATTTTTTTCTATTTTAAAATGTGAAAAAATGTTACGCAAAATTTGATTGATTTTATCAAATATGCACAAGTTATGGAAAAATTTATAAAATAATAAAAAATGTATAAACATTTCAAATAGTCTAAAACAAAATGTAGATTTTTGAATATTTTGAAATTTAATTTAAAACATTTTGATGAATTTTAAATGGTATTAAAATAATTACAAAATAAAATACCTACAATTTGAACGTCACAATTTTAATTCTTTTATTGAAAAACAATTTCATTTGTAAAAAGCTTTAAGAAATATTGAGAAGTTTTAAAGAAATTAACTTCTTAAGAAGTAAGAAATATTTCATAATACTGAAAAGTATTTATTATGATTCCTAAGAAAAATGATAATGAACGCATTTATCAAAACATGCTCTCAAAGATTTTATAAGCAATTTTTTTCCTTTTGAAAATAATGTAAAAAAATTTTATGAGAAATTTGATTGATTTTATTAAATTTGTACAAGTTATGAAAAAATTTCTAAAATAATAAAAAATTTATAAATTTTGGAAATTTATGGAAAAATTTCTAAAATAATACAAAATTTATAAATATTTCAAAAAGTCTAAAATAAAATGTAGATTTTGAACATGTTGAAATTTAATTCAAAACATTGTTATGTATTTTACATGATCTTAAAATAATAGATTATTTTCATAGTCCTCAGAAACAAATTTTACTCATTTTTTAATTTAAAGAAATTTTTAAATAGTACTTAAAAATATATTGAAAAACAAAATTTTCCATGTACAAATAACCATTAAGTTATTTATTGATTTGTGAGTAATTATAATTAAAATAATATAACTTACCAAATGAAAATTATTCACTTTGAAAAGAAAAATTTTAATTGTTAAACTTTTAATGTGCATAGCTTCAAAATGATTAAAATTATACAAATTTAAATTTTGAAAATTTCATTGATTCATTCATCAATTTAAAGCTTTGCAAATTATAACGTGGATTTACAGTTTTATAATTGAATCTAAGTCTTTTAACTATAAAATTGATAAAAGTTTAAAAAATTTACTTTTTCACTCTAAATTAGCTAAATTTAAAATTGTTTAACTATACAGTTGAAATAGATTCAATTTCATACATGTAGATTATTCAAAAACATTTTTTATAACGAAATTTAAACCTGAGTTCTGATTACAATCACAATTCGAATTCAAATTCAAATACTATTGTCCTCAACAGTTACAATTTGTTAACCCTCATCTACCACACTTCTCTGATATAACTCTTTTGTCGAAAATTAATTTTTTTGGCTGAAAATTCAACTATTTTCTTAAGTAGACATCTTTTTCGTGAAATGGTCATCTATTTTGTTGAAAGCGCAATATTTTTTACTTCAGATGTTCGGAATGTAAAGCGTTTCTAATCGAATCATACAAAAAATTTTTTTTCCGATATTGGTAATATTTTAGACCACCCGCCTCACCCTTCCAACCTTACTTAAAATTATTTATATCTGAATTTCAGAATAATCGTACTGTGAAACGTTGAGGGAGGGGGGGGGGGGGGTAGATTTGCTAAATTAAATAAGTGAGTCGCGATCTTAACTTGAAATTCAATAGGAAAAAATAGTTTTAATTGCCGATGAAAGTAAAAGTCCATGAACACGGAAAAAAAAGTGCTGGAAATTTTCATTGACTGAGTCTGTGACTTTAGGATAGGTCTAAAAGCATTTGGAAATTTGAAAATATCGTATTGGATAATCATGCAAATAGTGCTTGAAGAAATAAAAGACTTCTTAAATTGCGTCCAGCATAGTCAGTGAAGCACTCCTAGACTCCATCAACAAAATATCACAGAAAAATTTGTAAGCCGTTCAACACTCCAATATTAAATTCTCAAAGACAGTCAAGGAAGGGTTCGTAGACTGTCAAGCTAGCCATTTATCCTGATAAAAAATGAAAAAATATTTTTTAAATTTATAATATTATTATCTTTAACTTATATATTTATTTAAATATTATTATAACACACACAATTATTACTTATATCAATCGCTCGCTTTTTACGTTCTAAAAAATCGGGCGCACGCTGCGGGGATTCGAGCTTCCTATAATCTAGATACGAGACTAACGCAACTCATTCTTAACCGCGCAAGCCCCTCGGCTAATCGATCGGGCTGAAAACACAGTAACAAATCTTGGCGTTCTGCTACAGCTGAAAACTGCGTGGCCGCGTAAAAAGAATTTTAGTGAGGACTGCGAATTAGACAACTTGCTGCAAGACTGACTTTGCATAACAAATTAAACACGTTGTTAAAACAATTTTTTTTTTTTAATGGAAAAATATAATATTCCACGGAAAATTATTTTTTGACCAAGGGATGACTTTACGTAAAAAAATGAGTTTTTTCTTCATTTAAACTAAAATTGTTTAAATAATTTTTTTAATTTGTGAGATATAACATAAAAACTAATTGCACCGTTCGATTATATGGAAAAAAAATGAAATCCATGTAATGCAAATTTTTCTGAGAAAATTTCATATGTAGTGTAAATAAATATTTACATAGTACATACTACGGCAAATGATAAAATTTCTGTTTAAAAATTAAATTGAGTTATTCTTATTTTTTAAATTAAAGAATTTGATTCCAGATTGAAGAAATTGATAACAAGTCAACAAAAAATCAAACTTTTTGTCCCTTGTGCACTTTTTGTGAGACGCACTGTTTAGAAGTTGCAGCGTTATAAAAAATTTATTTTAATGAAAATTATATATTTACCGAATCATATCAATAAATTATTGATAAACAAAATTTTAAACTTAGGAAAAAACTCACTTGCGTTTACACTATTAAAAGATGAAAGAAATATTGAGATAGATTCGAAAATACTTTTTATAGATTGTTATTAAAAAATGGTTATTTTAGATGAAATTTTTGATGAGAAATAACAATTTCAACAACAATCCACGAAAATTATTTCAGATTCTATATCAGAATAATAAATTTTGTTAAATAAATAAGGAAATTGTTTAAATAATGGTTGTGTATCTTTTTGAAAAAAATAACCCCGATATTCGATTCTACTAAGCATTTTTTTTTTCTAAAAGATAGAAGTTTCAAGAAGTATTAGTGTTGACTCGATTAACTTCTAAGCAACTTTTTATTATTCATTAAAATTATAAATAAGAAGATGGCTATTATTTAAATGTTTTTGTAATGAAAAACAAACAAATTTTATTCTATTATCAGACACATTCTTATATTTTATTTGAATATTTTTATAAATTTTATATACAGAAATACGAACTTGAAAATAAAATCTGCTTATATCCAGTTTCTTGCAATGTAATAATAGCCATCCTCTAATTTATTTCGAATAGAAATAAGTGTATTATAAGTAATATCGCAAAGATTGAGAAAGACGTAGGAATAATTAATACCACTGAAAATTTTGAAGCCTGTAAATGTTCATTTAAGAAACAATCGTACAACTTTGTTAAATGAATTTGATATCTAGCAGAATAAGGTAGCAAGTGAATAACATTTTTCACCTCATCTAAATCTTGGAGATTTAAATCCTTTATGCAACCAGTTGTAAAAATTTTTTTACAATTAATATCTTGATATCTTTTTGCGTTTTAGAATTACTTTTTGTTGTACATAATTTATTTGCACATTTATTCATTTTAAATAATCAAGCCAATGGTAACCAATTTAGTTGTCGACTTGACACACGCGCAGTGAATAAAGATGCAAGTTTCGGGAGCACTGAATCATCATCCAGTGTCTACTTCACGCATACCAATGTGAATTTGTCTCTGAGCCCCACTGAGCGCGCCTCTGAAAATTCTCGCAGACAGTCATGGACTGTTTTCCTGACTTGTATTCGAGTTCTTAGTTTTTGAATCACGCACTTATTCAATTCAAGTCTTTGCAAATATGAAGTTATTTTGTAGCCACTTCATGACTGTATACATTTTTTGTTGTAAACTGTCTTATAAGAATTCCAAGCCTGTTGTTTCTTGACTGCGCTTGAAAATTTCCATGACTTTTCTTTATTTTTCCATGAAAATGTATGACCACTTCATAGAAAGTATACGAGACTTCATAAAAATGATGGTCCGTCCAGAAGTCTAGCACTAATCTAGGAAATGTTCCAAGACTTATTTTTTCCGTGAACCAAGTATTTCTGATTCGAAAAAAAATCGTTCAGAATCTAATAATGCAGATTATGCTGACAGACTTTTCTCTCACTCAAATCGATTTTTTTTATTCTTATTATTTACACTGCTGTACTAATTATCTTAGACCATATAATAAGAATAAAACGACTTATCTTTTTTGAAAATTTCATTGGTAAAAGCGATTAAATAACTCAATGCCCTTAGAATATTAATAACATACTGTGATTTTTAGGAAAACATGGGAAAAGGCATTTCTGTGTTAATCGTTTAATGGAACCTACTTAGATCTTTCTCTGGCTTGGACTAGATTAGAAATAAAACCAATATCAAATATTTTGATTTATAATATATATCTTTGTTAGAAACGATTAAATAACTCATAAGAAAAAATATCTTTAGCTCGAGCAATTAGTGGCTGACTTGAACGCGAGATTTAGATCATGACGAAGAGAAAATCAATGAATTGTTTATTCGCTCAAGGGAAATAATGCATGATAAACTATTTGGTTAAAAAATTAACTCTCTGTTGAATATTTATCCTTCTGACTTGAAAGACCAACTCTTCCTTTTTAAATTGTCCTCCTTTTATGGGTTGTAAATTAATTTCTTCTGATAACAAAAAATTTCACCTTTCGTAAAGTCTAACAAAATAAAAATATGAACCAATAATTGGAAAGTATATAATGTGTAATATTAATGTATAATAATATGCAAACATTCAATGTTTTACAACGCGTAATATTTTTTGTGTGCTAAACATTTTTGGTAAAGTTTAACGCAGAAAAAATGTAAATCAATAATTCACAAAAAGAATTTTAATTGTTAATTCGTATGTTAAATGATGTGTTTGACATACACATTTTACAGCACATTTGTGAAATGTTGCATAAAAAAAAAGAAAAAGCTGAACTGCTCATCACATTTTGAAACATTGGATAGTAGGGATAATATAAGAAGACATTCCCGGACGAGCGTTGTGAATGCTGAACGAGAGCGAAAATAAAATGAAGATAAAATAATTTAAAATACAATTAATTGGAAAGGTGATAAAGAAATGTGCAACATTGTCCCACATGATGAGAGATTAGAACAAGTTGATAAGTACATATATCTAGGTAGCCTATTCACTAGCGACGGAAAGATAGATGGGAAGTTAGATAGGCGCATAAACGAGGGTTGGAAAGTTATCGGTAGAGCAGGGTCCATTCTCTCTCAGAAGTGAAAATATATCAAAAAAAGATAAAATGGCAATATATACACAAGAATTCGAATATAGGGCCGACTGTTTTAGTGTTTCCTAGATCTGTTGGCCCACACTCTAAGAAAAAGTCTATTAACAGTAAAATTACGTTCCTTTCAGAATGCATCCTTTGAAATTAAGCAGATTTCTTTTGTCCATCAATAGAATCGTTTTACTGTTCAAAGACTTATCCATTAAATGCATAACGGAAGTAGTTTTACTGATGAACGATTTCTTTTGACTTTGAAAAGAATTCCTTTAACTAATAAAGGATTTCATCTGTTGGCTAGCAGAGAAAATGCGCCTGCGCATGAGTGAATTTTTTCACTGCATGATTGATTAATTAATTGATAAAGTGAGTAAAAAAACGTGCGAAATGAGGTGGAAAATGAATTTCTTCAAAAAATTAGGAATCCCAGATTGTGACGCGAAAACTTTGGAAGGTACGTGTACTGAAAGAACAGTTTTTGATCCGCATAACCTCACTTTATATTGACTTTTACGCTTTTGACAATCGAAGTATAAATTTTTTTTAACGCTTTTGTCAATCAGAAGTTCGTAAGACGTTCTTTGTGAAATAATTTTTAAAGCGTCGATTTTATACCGATTTTATAATAACATTGATTTTATATTTAAATATATAAATGAAGTTTAATTCTCAACTTTAAAATTTGTACATAATTATTGTACAATTTTTAACACTCGAACTACAGTTCAATTTAAAAAATCATTAAATAATTTATATTTACAGTTGATCAACTTACAATATTTTTATAAACAATTTTAAATTTCAAACGCTTTTAATTTTTTATTCTTAAAGCCTTCAAAACTGAATTTTAAAATACTTTCAATTAAAAATTCCCGTTTAAAAATGAAGACATAAAATGGAAAAATTTACTGAATAATAGTATAAACTTCTGTGTTACTGTCTCAAATGAGCTGATAATTACTTTTGAATTTTCAAAAAAAAGTCGCTGTCGGAATTCACTTCCTTATTACGCTGATTTAATTTTTTGTTCGAAATTTTGAAATAATTCTCAAGCAATCTTTCAATTCAGTTCTTAAGTTTCTGAAAACAAATTTTTCATGCAAATGTTCGTCGCGTTAATAGTTTATTTATTTAATTATAGTTTATATGCATATAAATGATCGATATAAATATATAATGAAGTCCGGGGCACCTGAAATTTTTGACCCAGCACTATTAGTTTCTCACAAGTAGCGATACGTTTCACTGGTTAGTATATAAGGGCAGAAAGAATCATAAGTCTCAGCGTAATGCGTGCGATTTATAGATATAAGATAGGTTTATATATGTGTATAGGTGTTAATATAGGATTCGTAAACAAAACACACTGTAGCCAGCGAGCGACGTCAAAGCATACACAAATATATATATAAAGAAGTATTTGTAGCCCATGTAATAGTGTGCGTTCATAAACTTCCACCCGTCTTTCTTTTTGCCATGCGCCAGCGTGAAATACAAGATCACGTGGCCCCCATTTTTCGTATAGTGGTTTAGAAAGATTGCAAAGCGTTTGTTTCGCTTCTTTCAAAGCACTATACCAATTTTCGTTATTTTGTGTGTGTAAGAGTCTAATATTCTTACGATTTATTCCAATCAGAAATATTAGTCTGCCTTTTCATAGTCACTATTCGACTTTTTCTAACCGTACCTCGATTATCCCTAAATTCGTATATTTTATTTTAATTATGAATATGCGATAAAAGAAATATTAATACCAAAAGTCGCTCCGTGCATATGAGAAATAAATCAGTTTAGATCGTTGGGACATGCTAAAAGAATGAAACATGAACGTCTAACGGAACAAGTGTATAAAGGTAAAATGAATGGCAGTAAGCCCAGAGGCAGAACGCAGAAGGACTGGTTAGAATGTGTGAATGAGACCTAAATCCGAAAAGAGATAAGACGCCATAGAAACAGGAGAGCTTGCATGGAAAAATGCATGGACTTGTAGGAAGAAAACCGCGGGTCGGAGCAGTGTTGCGGAACGAACGTGTTATTCAAATAAATAACATGCAAATTCTAGATCAATCTAAAACATCTATACCTCCTTCCCAACACTACTATTTTCCAACCTAGCGAGTCACGCCTACTCCGAAAGGGAAATGGCTTAATGGTATAATAAATCCGCCAAATGCCATGCGAATGGTCACGTGATACTTTAGTATGCGCCCTTCAGCGAAAGCTCACACAATCTAAAAATTAATTTTATTCATTATAATAGATCAACATTATCAATGATATTCTGATAGAATGAATTAATGTAAAGCGTTTCTGATCGAATCATACATAAGGTGTTTTGTCCGAAATTGGTAATATATACAACCCCCCCCCCCCCTTGGCCAAAGATACTTACAATGATGGATATCTGAATTTCAGAAATGCGCAGTATTTTTCTATGGGGCCTAAGACTGCGCAGTATATTCTTGAAAAAATGAAAAACCAAAAAATAATTAAAATTTTTATTTATTTTTTGGTTTTTCTTTTTTTTATACACGGAGAGACTTTTGGTATTAATATTTCTTTTATCGCATATTC